>VXAX01004440.1:46189-84191 GCA_013399835.1 Leptocoma aspasia
GGGCCCGGCGGCGCGCGCCGGAAGGGCGGCGGTGCGCGTGCGCGCTGGCCGTGCCCGCGGGCGCAGGAGGGCGCGGGGGATGTCGGCCACGTGCGCCGTGTCCCGGAAAGCGCCGCTGCCAAGGCCGCGTCCCCAGGGCGAGAGGGAGCCGCCCGCCAAGGTGATGCGCAGGGGGCTGCGGCGAGGCCGCGAGGAGGAGCGGGAGCAGCTGCCGTGGCCGGGAGAGAGCGCGAGCGGCATGGGCGCGGGGACCGAGGCGGAGCGGGCGGCACCGCTGAGCGACGAGCGGCGGAGGCGGCAGCCTCTAGAGCCGAGGGCGCTGGCTACGGCGTCGGCCAGGGCGGGGGAGGAGGAGGAACGTCTGGAGCGGGAACATTTTCGGAGGATCATCAACGCTTTCCGATATTACGGGTAATTGAGGCCTGCCCCCTGGGCGCGGGGCCCTGCGGGGCTCCCTGCGCTCGCCGAGCGGCCTCGGGGCGTTGGCAGCGGCCCCGGAGCACGGCGTTCTTCCCGGCGCTGTGCCGCCGCTTCCCGGTCTGCGCTCCGTGCTGTGCTGGCGGCGGGGTGCGGAGCCCCGAGTCTGCAGAGGGCTTCGGCACCACTTTCCTTTCGGGATAGGCGCAAAGTCGCCTTGGTATCTGTCAGTTCGAAAGCGTCAAAGAAGGCATCAAACCTGAAAAGGGTGTCTTGAGGTCTCTTAGGAGATAGAATGCTCTCACACACTGTATACAGCCTTCAAAAGAATAGTATCTCCTGCTTGCAAAGAAATGAAAAATGGTGTTCCGATTATGGGTGGAAATGTTCTTGAAAGACATTTTAGTTTGCAGAAGAGATAAGACCTATTGCTAGGGATTATGGATGCCGTTTTTAGCAACATCTATTGAGTTAGGAGAGGGTTTGCTGGCTCCGTAGGAATGAGCCAGCGGTGGTGGGGACACCTAGTTCTAGGACTGAATCGGTTCTGTGGGCGAGGAAGCAATTTACTCGCATTGCAAGGTAGTGGAGCCTTGCTGGAAAAGTCCAGTTCTCGTCAGTGTTTTGGTAAACCGTTTCCTGTTTATAGGTTTGGAAAGTGGGTTTGTACTTCAGCTAACTAAGCCCCATCACGTGGCTCATTACCGTGTGCTAGACCCTCTTTTGTCAACGTAGCACGGGCGTAATAAGTACATGGTAGTGAGGTTCGTGGTAGGAGTGAGTGGTATTTATATGATTTCTTCTGTTTGAGGTGGTTCCATGTAAGTTTCATTTGTCTTCCAGGACAAGTGTTTGAGCAGGACGTTGGTCTGAATGACTCTTCGATGTGTTTTCCAGAGTAAATGCTCTGATTTAGTTTGGACATACCAAGGACCTAGTTAGTTATAAGTGTCTAATACTGATTGCTATTAATGCAATTCCGACCTGTAATTTATTAGTGGTATAACTGTACCCTCAGGACTTAGAAGCTGGGAATATCTTTCTCAGCCTTCTGCTGAACTGTGGCTTTGGGTTGCTTTTGAATGCTTTTTTCAGTAAAAACATAAGAAAAAGATGTGACTCAGATTTCCAGTATAGAAATTTAATGAAATTACCTCTGCCTCAAAGAAGTAATTCGAAATTTAGGTGAAATTACTTATCTTGGTACTTAATAAATGGAATTTTTGTTTCCTCATACAGCTATGTCCAGTTAACTTGGAAACTTCTGTTTGAATAAGACAGTAATGCACTTTCAGATGAGTCCAGATCTTGTTCTTGTCTTCTAGACATACACAGAGATAACTTAGTTATTTGTAGTTTTTCTGACTTCAGTTAATTATTCGTTCTGCTAGATGGTTGTAATTTAGTATAAAAGGATTGAGAATTAGGTTCAGAGGGTTTTTTTTGCTGATGAAACTTTCAGGAAGATGTTGTTGAGCTAAGCTGATGTGCTTTATGTAGAGCATCAGTTTATTTTTCTCTTGTTTTTTTTTCTGTTTCTTGTCCTTGAATGTAATTTTAAACCAGTGTAGCTATTGCAGTGAACAAGCCCTTCTCAGTAACACGTGAGAGAGACATTACCTGGTCACATTTCCAGAATGAGATTGTAACTAAAATGCCAGCAATTGCAGCTGTCTTTCATAATGGCTGATTTTTTCAGCTTTGTGCTGCTGTATGCTGACAAGTCTTGGGAAACTTCAGTATGACTTGACTGGCTAAAATCATTTGGTGGTCAAAAGGATCAGTATCTCTTACTGAATTCTCTCTCCAGAGTCGTCATGACTCTGCTTAGCAACTATCTTCTGTCAGTTTAGACAGAAATCAAATCTAGCAAAATCTCAGAAGAGTCACCATTTTTATGAAACTTGTATCCTGGGGAAGTGGAAAATTATTTTTAGCTTGCATCAGTCACATGATAATGTTCACAGTACTTATGAGGAATATTCTGTTAAAAGAGGTAGCTTAGTATTTTAGTGTGGCTGCCAGAGCTCTGGTATGGTCCAGCTGAGACTTTTTACAGTTCTCCTGAAAGCAATGGATTTTGAGGATCCTAATTCCCACTCCACTTCTTGTTATTTCTGTAACTGAAGCTTATCACTCCATTCAAATTAATTCAATTTAAGTTGGATTTGTGAAACAAACTTGGAAGATGGTTGGTTGTGAAATTTCATAGATCCATGTGTTAAGGTACTGATCACCTGCTCTGGAAACGGGTAGCTGGTGACAAAACACTAAGGAGGAAAGAAGAGTCCTCTTAAACTGGAATGTGTTAAATAGAGTGGTAATGTAGAACTAGAGCTTAAAAGAAATTTTGCCTAAAAAATTCTAGAAAACTTGTTCTCTGGTAAGGAACTACAAAGTCTGGTCACTTTCTATGTATTAAAAAAATGAGTAATTGTAACTGGAACAGCTTAGAGTGACTTATTTACATGTGTGTATATTGCTTCTAAACATTTAAAACTTTTGCTTTTTAGAACGAATATGCATGAACGAGTGAACAGAACAGAGAGGCAGTTTAAGTCTCTCCCAGCTAACCAACAGAGTCTTCTTCCTCAATTTCTTCCTCACCTTGACAAGATTCGGAAGTGCATTGATCATAATCAAGAAATACTACAAACCATTGTGAATGACTGTGTTCATATGTTTGAAAATAAGGAATATGGAGAAGATGTATGTTAAAATGGACTTTTTCTTGCTCCAAAATTAAATTCTGTATGCTTTGGGAGTTTCTACATTTGTTTTTAATTCCTCAACCTCCAACTTTATTTTCTTTTGCCTTCCTTGTTTTATTGTTTCTTGTTTGCTCACACTTTTCTCACTCTTTCACATTTTGCAGAGCTGATGCTTAATGAAGCTGTTTGTTGTTAGTTCTGTTAGTTACACTTACGAAAACTGACTGTGCATCTGGCAAACCATTGTAAAAAAACTGACTGTCAATCTGGCTAATCATTGTTTTCACTCCAGAGTTCTAGCTTTACCCTGGTTACGTTTAAATTTTTTTTTCTGTTAACTATATAGAATATAAGTGACATTGTCTGTCTTCATATAGGTTTTTATATGTTACAACATTGTAAATTGGTTGCAATTCTAGATTGTAAGTATTTTTAATGTTACTTGTAAACACTTTTTTACTACTTGGCCTACTTTCTATCAAAAAAATGACACCAAGACTTAAAGGATTGACAGAGATGGAAACTGAAGACCTCCTTGGATGGAGGCAAGATACAGTAATGGGCAGCTCTAATGTAAGCTTCTCAGTTTTGCCTTATCAGTATCTAAAGGGATCCTTATTTCAGGGTAAGCAGTTCAGCCTCTGCACTGGCTAAGCTCTGATCCTTTCCTGCATAAGGACTACCAGTTGTGCTTTGCTATATGTTTTATATTTGATATGTAAACTGGACTTTTGAATGCCAAAGAGAGGCCAGAAAACTCAGTCTGTTTAGGGTGTTATTTAGGTGGATTTAAGTCCAGGTCCTAGGAGTGACAGGGACCTGCTTAGTCAGCTGATACTCCCAGCAGTTCTTGCAGCATGGCCTTTTTTCTCTTCATAATTTGCCTTCTCTCCCAAGACTCCAGATACTTGGTATGTTTTCCACTAACTTTTTTTTTTTCTCTCCACTTTATTCAGGGAAGTGGGAAGATTACACCAGCTTCAACATTTGACATGGATAAATTAAAGTCCACATTGAAACAATTTGTGAGAGACTGGAGTGAAGAGGGAAAGTCTGAGAGGGATTCCTGCTACCAGCCAATTATTAGTGAAATTATAAAGAACTTTCCAAAAGAAAGATGGTAATAGTGTCTTAAAGCTTATATTTATGTGGTCTTACACTGTTGCACAAATCTAAAAGAGAATTTATGGAGTAATGAAAAGCTTTGTTTTAAAAGTAGAGAATTTTTTATTAACTCAGTGGAGTTTATTTTTCAATCAAGACAGTTTTTATTTCTAATACAAAATGTTGGAAAAGAGTATAATCATAAGCTTCACAAAGTAATACCAGGTAAACGAGTAACAATTTTTTGCTGCTGTTCTGCAGCTGGGTGTAACAATAGATGTAAATCTTTCAAGTAAGAGGCTTTAGAAAGTTAACTCAGTTGTGGTTAGTGAGGTAAGGTTTGGAGGTTAGCGGATTCTCGGAGCATGTCTGCTGCAGGTGAAAGGAAGCGCTCTGTGACAGCAGGAAGTAAGGCTTTGGCTCTTCATTATGGAATGATGGAGGAAGACTTAACCTCTAGTGCAGTTGCACTTAATTGCACTAAGAACTTACTCTGAAAATAGTAAATTAACCTTGGTTTCAGACAGCTGTTCTAAGACAATTCCTTAAGCTTAGTTGGACATGTGAGGGTCATTTTGTAAGTGCCGAAATAGTCATTGATGCAGTGGTTTTAGGTAATTTAGGTAGAAGCATACTAGTAAAGTCTCAGAAGGTTATAGTGCTATAAGAATTCCGTGTTTATTGGCTCTGTCAGTTAATCAACCCACTCATCTTAAAGTGCCTTTTAGTTTAAACTTAGTAGTCTTTTCCAGTGGGAAAACTTGAGAATTTTTATTCATAAAGGTAACAGGCCACTACTTAGGTTTGACGTAGCAGGTTATTTTTGTGGTGTTTTTTCTCTCTCAGTAATTGTTTATAATGCTCTTGTACAAATCTGAAAAGTGTCTTCCACTAGCCGTCCTTTAGTTTCATTAGTAAAGACTGTGCTGGGAGAACATGGAGTGTAGATTGTTTCTATTTTGCCTTGAACTGACTTACCTAAAGATACATGTACCTTTAAAAATGTTTTATCTGCAAGTGAACTTTCTGCAGTTTTCTAGTGCTAATGTTGCCTTACATGAGATAAAAAATGAATTAAATACTGCAGGTATACCTCTGATGTATAGCTCTGTAGGAAAACTCATGGTTAATTTTGCAAGGAGTCATTCTAATCTCCAAAGTTTCAATTCAACTTTTTCTTCTCTGTTAGCTGTTAATGGATTTTGGTTATGGGAAAAGTAGCTTATGTCAAATCTTAAGAGATGAATGACTGAGGCTGGAAAATCGTGACTTTCACTTTTGTCATCAATGAACTCTATTTCAAAACCTTCACTTGATATTAGGAAGCAACATGTGGTAACAGATGGGGTGAATCTGAAGTTGAGAGGTTTGTGCTTCTTTACAGGGAATTCTTGTGGTTGTCAGACAAAACTGATGTGGCAGAGCATTGGTCCCTATTGTGGTAGCTCTGAAGTACCATTTGAGTTTTATTTTGTCTCTGCTGAAATCTCAGTACATCACTATATGGGCCAAACATCTCTGCTACAGGTTTGAGTTTGTCAAACAGCATTTTTTAAATTTCTAAAATGTGTATTACTTAAATTATCATTGTGGAGCTGTTGTAGCACTTAGGTAAAACCTTTTCTCTGCTCACATATTGTTAGCTCCTGTGTCAGCTCACTCATTTTTCCTGGTGACTGAAGGCTCTCCTGGTTAGGTGTACTTACCTTTTTGAGGTAAGAAACAGAGTCATGTACTATCAAGCTTAACTGGCAGTGCCACTTCACCCTTGTGCAAGAAGTAACTTCCCTGGCAGGATTTGCTGGCTGGTCAGTCTGGGTTTTTTATACAAATTTTATACAAACTCTTCACCCTCCAGTGACAGGACCTGAGGGAATGGCATGCAGCTGAGTCGGGAGGTTTAGGTTAGATAGTCAGAAAAAAATTCTTCACGCAGGGTGGTTGAGCACTGGAACAGGCTCTTCAGGGAAGTAGTCACAGCACAAGTCTGTCTGAGCTCTGGAAGTGTTTGGACAATACTTTTAGGCACATGGTGTGACTCTTGGAGTGTCCTGCATAGGGCCAGGAGCTGGACTCTTACCCTGACAGGTCTGTTCTAGCTTGGCGTATTCTGTGATGCAGTGATCTTGGAGTGGAGAAGTTGTTCGGTTTGAAGGGATTGACAGGGCCTGAACTGACCACAGTGAGTTATTCTGTCTGCTGTTTACAGTGGGAGAGGACTGACCATGGGCTCTAATGTGTGAAAGAAAACAGCCTGTCGGTGAACCTCAGAATGCAGCTTTGCATTGCTTTAGTTTCCTTTTGTAGCACAGAGCACTAAAGTCTCCTGAAAGGATGAAAGTGCAAGAGAAAAACTGCACTGGGTGATGAAAACTTTTTCTGAATGTATTTTGTGTTGAAAATGATAAATATTTTATATTTGAAACTATCAGTGCCAGTCGCCTTTTACTTTGTAAAAGGAATTGCAGCACTCATCAAATTTGTAATACTCAATGAAATGGTATATTCAGTTTCTAGTTAATATAATTTGTTGACGTTATTAACTCCATGCATTGGAATAATGTGAAAATGGAGTTTAAATTTTTGAAGCTACTCAAGTATATTTCACCGCGTGCTTACACACCCTGTAGTGTTGCAATTTGCAAGATTGACACGTATGGATTCAGTTGGTATATAAACAGCAGGAAAAGCAGTCAAGTGGTGTATATGCTTGCTCTCTGGGAAGTAGAAGTAGTACAAGCAATGGTTGAAAGCAGCTGTAAATCAGAATAGTTGTTTAGTAGGTGCTACTTGACTTACCATGTTTCAGGCTAGTCTTCTAATTAGGCTGTCATCTAAACATAAATTAAATGGCAAAAGCTGTTTCTGCCTCTTTCTGCTTAGCACCTTAACACAGCATCTGTTAGCGCAGTCAGCAAAGCAGTTTTAAGTAAATCCCATGAGAACAGGTTTTTGTGAGGAGCTGATAGATTTCTTGCATTATTCATGTTGGAATTTGTGGTTCAGTTAGCAGGAGCTCTATAATATTTAAATGCATTGGATTTCTTGGTTTAGAATGAACCTACTTGCCATAGAAGCAAATTATAAAACATAGATATATTTTTATTTCTTTATCAGTGTATTTGTTGAAGCACTTTTATAGGGAAGTACTAAGTTGAAAATCTAAATAAACATACTTTTTTTTTTACTCCCATTTTTTTTAGTCACCTTGGTTTGTTTTCACTTCTAGTGTTGCTTTTCCTGCTTAGGTGAAATGATGTAAAGATCATCAACTTCTTGTCCAAAAGAAATCTATGAAATAATTAATTTTTTTGTTAATTGTCATTCCATGGCCAAAACCAATATACTTAGGTATTTCTTCCAGTTTTCTCATAAACTAGCTCTCTGGAATGAATTATAACTTGAAATTCATCTGTGTCATGCTGTCCAGCAATCAAATGTATTTTCCAAGATGCTGACAGAGCAGCCCAAAAGAAATCACCAGAGCTTAGTTTCCTTTTAATATGAAAAACAGCTTATTAGTCCTGAGCCCGAGCTTTACTATACTTCTTGAGTGCACTCAGTCACATTTATAGTGGAGTTGAAATTTCTGCTTTATTTGAATTTTATTTGACTTTATATGAAATACATCTGTCCTTGTAAGTCTTTGTACTTAGCCTAAACTTTGCCTTAAACATTGAATTTAAGAGCAGATATATTGTCAGTGTTATTGCATCATTGAGTGCTTTGCAGGTCTTTAAATGAGAGTATATAAAACTCAGCTGCCAAGTTCAGAGAAGAATTGCTTTACAAATTATTGAATTTGTCTTTAATTTGTCTTCAATTTGTCTTTAAATTGTGTTCAATTGATTAGCATTTGTCTTTAAAAAAAAATCACTGGCAATATGATATTTCCACAGATCAGAAGCCCATCTCAGCGTGACATTTATTACTTCACTTATTTATTCAGTATTTATTACTTCACTTGATAAAATGAACTGCAGTGTTTAGTTTATGAAAATGAGGTTTGTGTTTCATCAAACACTCTCATTTTTCTTTTGCTGAGCATGTTTATACCTTCAGCACCATTACTTTTTTTACAACACAATAGACATGAAATAAACCTCCATTTTTATAATGTTTTAATTTCCCCCTTTTAAAAAGGACACCTTTAAAAAAAATTTAAATCTTCATTAATATCAAAAGTCTTCTAGAAGGTGAAAATATATCACACTGAAACATGCAGTGTGGAAAGGGCGTGAAAGATTTGTTTCTGATATTTCTCCACTGTCTTTTTTAAGAGACTTCTGCAGTTTCAGTAGTTGAGGTGAATTGTACTCTGCAGCCTCTTCTGTGGTGCTTGGCCAGCACCTTTCCCCACACCTGTCAGATTAATAGGCTGATGCTGCTTCCCTCTTGGCCCACGGGTATTCAGTGGGTACTTGCTGGATACTGATTTGTGTTCCTAACGACTGCTAGATGTGTGTCACAGAAATTCTGTCCTTGCTGGCTAGTTCAAGGCTAGTTTTCCTTCTGGATCAATTTGGGTTATTTTGTTACCACAGTTGTTGGTTCTTGTAGTGTTTTTTCATTTTGTTTTTGGTTTTTTGTTTTGTTTTTGTACTTAACTTTGTAACTGTTGTAATCACATAACCGCCAGAGAAAAGCTGTTTTTCTAGCCTCTTAAAGGACTGTAGCCATTAAAAAAGCAGTTTCTGTGCAGTTAAATCTTATAATCAACAAAATTCATTAACAGTTTGTTACAAACAGTTCCTTTTTAAGTCTTGAAAAAGGTGTTAGACCTTTTTCTCTAATAAGGGGACGCTATCAGTAGTAAGTTTGCCACATACATAATTTCTCAGTCTATAAATTCAAGAATATGCTCTTGGAAGGTTAGTGTCAATGCTAGTGGACTGAGATTTGATTTTATTGTATTTTATTCGCTGTACCCTGTTGCTGGAATGAAGCTGGTGGCCAGGAGCGTTATCCAGCAACTGATACGAAGAGTAATTATAGAAATTAATTTGCTAACAAATTTCCAGACTTTAATCATTTAATAAAGGTGCAAACAAAAGTGTTGTTATGTCTGCACTAGAAAAAGAGAATAGAAAACTATTTTCTAAGAGAGAATTGGGAAAATTTGTTTAGAAGTACAAAAACTTTATATTGTGAATGAAAAGCTACAAGACAACTACAGGCAATTTAAAATCAATTCACTTGACTGTTAGAGGTTTTTTCTTGTTTCAGGTGCAGATTTCAAATTGTGACTATACCTGCGTATCTGTTAGCTACCAGGTTGCTTTAAGAAAAGACTTCTAATCAATGTGTTGTAATCTTGAAAGTGATTTATGGCTTATCATCCCATTTGTTATAGAAGTGTCCACATGAGGGTGCTAAAATCTGTGTAGAGTTAGTCTAAATATTTCACAAATAAAGTGAAGTTGTAAGGAAATGGAGAAATAGATTAGGTTAGAAAATCCTTTTGGAATAACTGTGTACCATTATGAATAACAAAAGCTGTAAGATAGAAGCTTTTCTAGCTTCTACCAGAAATCACATTTTCTTCTTCCTTCTCCTGGTTCCCTATTTTCAAAAATTTCATATTGAGCATGTAGTTTTTTCCTAAAGTGTTTTTTTCCCAGTGGGACTTTGTGCTACTTTCTGGTTTCCCCTGTAGAAGAGAGGTAATGAGAAGCATTGCTTCACAGGAGTGCTCTTAAGTAATAACAAAGTCTTGATTTGCAGCTTCTTGTTAAGTCAGGAAAAGAGCCTGGATGTATAATGGAATGGAAATTAATGGGATGATTTGCCATTTCGGAGACTTCGCTAACTAGATGATGAAATCAAAACTCAAAAGGCATTGTTAAAACTGCTTTGTTAGATCGTCTGACCTTTTGGTTTTGGGTAATAGCGTTCAGAAATGCACAGCTTTTAGGATTTATGTAACTGCTTTAATCATGTTCCTGCTTGTGCAGCGTCCTTACTCTTTTGAACCCTTTTTGGCAGTCTGAATTTTTAAGTAATCAAAGGCTTTGTGTTTTGGTGCCTTTTATCCTTTGGAACTGCTGATTGTGGCCTCTTTCATGTACTTGTATATAAATTGGTAGATGTATTTTTTGTCTCTGAAGGTGATATGCAAAATAATGTGGGAAGGTGTATGAATATTCATACTTCAGTGTGTGAAATCGTGAACTCTTGAAGTCTTGTTTATGACTGGAAACTGAAAAATTACTTCTTTTTAGTTTAAGTATCTTCAGTTTGGCATGGGAGTGGTTTCTGTTTTATGAGTGAAGGTTTGATTGCATTGTAGGGGAAGTTGATGGTTAGAATATGTATGTATTGCCTTTTCTTCCTCAAAGAGGAGCAAATTGTGAGATTCTTAGTTCTATTTGTTAGTTGCTGCAACTGGGAGAGATTTTTTTTTTAAGTATTTCAGTGAACACTGGATGGATGTTTCCTGGTTGTCTTCAACTTGATGCTTAGTTATGGGTAAATGGTTAGAGAGCTGCAATGTATGTTGATTTAGGAAATATGTTACTTAGAGTACTTCAAGGAAACCAGTGAGCAGCATATGAAGAACCCACCAGTGCTGGAACAGTCACTACTTTAAGGTTTTTACATTCTGAATTATTCATCAGATTGTGGAGATTTTATGTTTTAATTTCTCATGTCAAAATACTTGGGGTTTTGTAATTTTTTTCTTGCAAGGTAACAAAAATATGTCTAGAATGCTTTCTGATTATCAGTGGGGCTTAAAGAAAAATACATGGTGCTATATGATAATATTCTTCAATTCACTTGAGAAATTTTTGGCTAATAATTTGGCTAATTTTGGATAACTGTAGAACTTCTAAGGAAAACAAATTGTGTATAGCAAATATGCTCTGTATGCTGGATGAGGGTTGTACATATTCTTTTGAGTAATTTCTGTGAATTATTTTGACTGTACAATTAACCAGTCTGATCAGAACAGACTCAGTTTCCATTTAAAAGTGAAATCATACAGGAAACATAATACGGTATCTAAGTATATGGTGGGAAAAATGTTTGGCTGGACCTCTAAGTTGTGTTAAGGGGTATCAGATAAAGACTTAACTATTATTTTTGTTCTGTTGCAGGGATTTCTCCAAAGTTAATATCCTGGTACCTGGTGCTGGGCTAGGTAGATTGGCGTGGGAAATAGCTATGCTCGGTTATGCTTGCCAAGGAAATGAATGGAGCCTCTTTATGCTCTTTTCTTCTAACTTTGTACTCAACAGGTATATAGCTTATGTTTTACTTGCTGAATAAAACCTAGAGAGGCAAAATTATAAATGAGAGAAATCTGAATATATACATTGCAAAATAGTAGATTTATAAGTTGTACTACAAGAAACGCATACTCACTTTTTAGAATGCTTTAAGGAAAAGAGTCTTAGGGATAAATGGGGAAGGAATTACTGTATCTGAGTCATTAAAATTACAGGAAGCACAGCTTTCAAGTTGTGAGATTTAAAATCTCGAAATTGTACAACAGATTTTCTGCAAAATTTTGATTAGGTTTTATGATTTATTTTACATCTTTTTCTGTAAAATGGACACCTATCTTACTGAATATGGGCTAGTAAATACGTCCATGGTATTCAGTGGTGGTGATTATTAAGAGAGGATATCTGTTAAATAAAAAAAGTATCACCTTCCATACTAAAATTTTAGGCACTGTTTTGACAAGAAAAACAATAATTGAAGCATGCTGAGCAAGAGGCTAAGAGTTAATAGTGCCGCAATTATCCTCAGGTAATAAATTTAAATGTAGTAAATTTCATGTTACAGGTTTTACTTAAAATAACATTTCTGTATTTGGTGTTTTGCCACTTGCATTGGAATTACTGTTTTCAAAATGACCTTGTTAGAGAAGAAAAAAGGCAGCGCATGCAACTGTTCTTTTAAGAAAGAAAGTGGGAAGGCTACAGGTGGGCAAGTATTGAAAGAGGTCTAGAGGGTGTTTCATTGGGGGGAAGGTTAGTACCAAGTTCAGAGAGGCAGAATTTGACAGATCATTCATCAGTCTGAAATGATACACCTTTGCTGAAAATACCCAAACTATTGGCTTTTTTTTCTGTATTACCCTATTGTTTTGGGGACTGTTTTATAGACCGATTATCCACGGCACGTTGTGATGCTCTTGCATCTCATACAGCTTACTGTTGAAAAACAAGGGGAAAACACTGCATGGTGCCTGCTGTATATCTGCATATAGCAGTGGTGCTCTGTGTGATGATAATAGATGTTTACTGGAGGTTCATCTGTTCTTTTTTTCCTACATTATTCTCAAGTGACTCATTTGGTGGTGAAATTGTGCATTACAATTTATCTGACTGATGCCTTTTAGCTACTAAAAGGAAGCCATATTCCTCTCATGCTTTGGAACTTCAAAGTGGCATAAAAGCATTCATTTCCCATCTTTTGGAGCACTGGTCAGCTGTCGCAGAGGTTAGTTAACTTCACCTCTACCCTCTGATGACATGCTTCCTTAAATAAAGAGACTTTGCCTATATGTGAAATTATCCTAAAGATTCATGATTTACTAACAGCAGTAATTTTAGCATCTAATGCTCATGTAGTGTTTCCTGTTTATGTAGGATATTTAGCAAAGAGGTGTATATGCATTAAACTTGCTAACAATATGAGATTTTGGACAGGAAAATTGAGTGTTGTACAACTGCTGTAATCTTCATCTTTGCTGGACAAGTTATCAGTTACATTACTAGCATGGAAGAGACTACTGCTGGCATGACTGCAATTGACTTGAGTCAATTTAGTTAAGTCTAGGCATTCCTTTCTGTCAGAGGTAATTGTGGGCTTGATGTGTGTGTTATGAAGGCTTTAGGGACTTGAAGATTCTTTCAGTTTAGTCTGAAGTGGCTGTTTACAGTTAGCCTTCTGAAATGCACATTTGCTTTTCTGAAACTGGAAGAAACAGAAATAATCAATGTAAGCTGGAGATAATAACTAAAGAAGAGTGGTCAGAGAAAACAATTTTACAATTAGTTTTTAACTATAGTCTCAATTCATACTTGTTTTTAGTTAATAAAAGCATGAGGATTTTGCTCATCTCTACTTACAGTTTTACACCTTACAGCTTTACCTTCTTTCTCTGATGGTAGTTTATATTTAGGAAGGAAAAGTAGTGTTTTGAATGTCAAGCATTGCTACAGTAGGCTCCTAGATGTGGTGCACTGGCTTGATGTTTCTGTGTGCGAAGTGGTATTTGCTGATTTTCTCACATTTTAAAAAAACCTTTCAAATCTCTGAAATTGTGTACATTTGTTACCGTGGATAAAGTTGCATGCTATGGTATGTAGAGTGTGTATCACGGAGTAACCATGGTCACTGTAAATATCTGAAATTATTTAGAGTTTGTTACTCTCTTGAGGAAACTGTAATTTGAGAATTAAGTGACCCTAGACTAGTTAGCCTGCAGTGGCTCCAAGGCTGCTTCAGTCCTTGTATGGGACATTCTGTTTTCCCTTGTATGCATAAGGTTCTTACATGGTGTGTTTTTCTTCTTTACTTTCTGGAAAGAATATAATTTTAGATAAATCTTGACACTTGGAGGAGTCTACTAGTTGTGTTTGTTGCATGTCCATTAATGCCTTAGGATGAAAACAGTTAAGTTATATTTTTTTGTGTATACCAGTGGTGAGAAGTCAGATTTGACCTACCCATTTTTTCCAAAACTGTCTTTTCAGCTGAATGTTGAACAGTGAATACCCCACCCCTGTGGAAAATAATGAAGTGTGTCGCACTTAAATATGTTAGATTTTTATAACAGAATGTATATTACACATATTTCATTGTAAGAATGGCATTGCCAAGGACTGGAGTACTTGGTTTTGAAGTAAAAATTACTGAAACTGGAAATGGAAGTTTTCAAGCTTGTATATGAAAAGAGATTGCTATTTTCTCTTAAATTGGAACTGTTTCAAAGTCTATGTGAACAATGAACTCCTTTCTAATCTTTTTTTTAATTGCTGTTGTAGTTGTTTAGGGGACTTTTTTGTTGTTTTGTTTTTGGTTTGCTTTTTTTTTTTAACCAACTGCATATGTCTGGTATTTATTTACACATGAAGAAAGTTCTTGAACCCTGTATACTGCTGCTCAGGTTTTAGTTTTTAACTGATAAAATGAAAGAAGAGATATGGCATGGAGAAGGTAAAAAACAATATTTCAAACACTTTATTACAAATATATTTTAATCATCAGCCAAAAGAGTGCACTTTCTAAAACCCAGTAGATTGCTTGCAGTTTATGAAATGCTTGATGATGTATTTTGTGGGCTATATATGTCCTTTGTTGTCCTTGAAAGAAAAGTTTTTCATTTTTTAGTTACAAACTGATTTTACAGGATGATGGGAAAAGCTTCCTGTTATACTTAAATGCTGTGTTTTATAATTTTTTTAAAGTAAGAGTTCATTTAGTTAGTCATGTCAATCAGAAACTTTGTTTTGCAAAGACATCTTTACTTACCATAATTGCAAAGATCCAGGTGTTACAAACTTAAAATGACTACAAACTTAAAATTACTATTATTGTGATTGGCAAAATGGTGCTTATTTATGTTTTTAATTTTTAAAGCATCTTTTCAGTTAGCATCTGAAAAATGATTTTGTTTAGCTGTGCTTCAAAACTTCCTATGATTAAGGTTCAGAAAATTCTAGAATGGTAACGAATGTTTCAAAAAAAATAATGGAACTAATGTTACTGGGTTTTGTTTGTTTGTTGTTATTGTGTTGGTTTTTTTTTTAATAGGAAGAGAGATGATCCAGCAAATCTCAGCTTTATGGAATATAGCAAATCATAAATTTCATTAATCTTACAAAATAAATGTATGTGTTTTCTTCTCAGTAGAGAAATGAGTTGGAGAAAATTACAAGAAATCATAAAAGAAAATTCTAAAACTGGAAAAGGCAATTACTTTGTAGTAGTGATTTTGTCAGATTAAAATTAGTTTTTTGATCAGTTCGTTATTATGGGCAGTCCGAAGTGTTGTGAACTAGATTAAATTTTCTGGCAAATATGGAGCTGTTACAAGAACTTTGACTCTTATATTTCTAGATTATAGATAAGCAATTAGTTGAAACAAATTTTGCTGGTTTTCATATTTTGCAGATGCTCTCAAATTAATTCATGTAAGCTTTATCCCTGGATTCATCAATTTAGCAATAACAGAAGATCTGCTGATCAGATACGACCAATTTATTTCCCAGATGTTGATCCTCACAGTCTTCCTTCTGGTTCAAACTTCTCTATGACAGCAGGGGATTTTCAGGAAATTTATTCTGAGTGCAGTGAGTAAATGCAAACTTCTAGGATATCTACGTAACTTTACAGACTTCCAGAGTATTTGGGACAGATTATAAAGAGAATGGAAGTGTATCTGCCAGTATAAAGAACTAGCTGTAGCAAGATTCTCTTACTCAGAATATTTCTCCAGCTGTATCAATAGGTCTATTTCTTACTCCAAATCAGCTTTTCTTCCTAGTTACAGAAAATGTGGACACCTCCTTGTCTCACAGATCTTGCAGGAGCCTTCCCCACAGCTGCTTAATTTTCTGAAGATTCTATCTTTAACAGTAGAACATCCAGGACTGGCATAAATTAAGACTTCTAATGTTTTTCATTCACCGAACTTCAAACTTTTGCTATTTTAAGAATAACTGTTTAGAGAAAAACAGGGAGACTCATGCTTTAAAAGGTAGACTTGGAAAATTCCTGCTTGTTGAATTGACTAGTTAAAAACAGCTGGGGAGATACCAAAATACTGAGTAAAATGTTTTAAAGCTAAGTGATTCATGAAAGTACACTTTAGTGAGCAGACTTGCATTGTTCTAGATGCTAACTAGGGAGGCCTAAAATGACTGGGGATTTTTTGCAGTTATATTTTTAACAGTTGTCATAATAAAATTTATAGGACAGGTGAGTATTAGCACACTTGGGCTTTCATTTATATATAATGTGTTACAATATTTACATTTTACAGTATATAATGTATATAATTTTGTACAATGTATGAACAGTTTTGTTAAGTGAATGAGGAGTAAGTATATGTAATTTTGCAGTGTGCGTGTATGTGTACATATACACACATGAATACAGGCCAGATGAACCCAAAGTTAACAGTTTTTAATGTAAACCAAAATACTTTATTTACTTGCAAACAAAATAATGAGCCTTCAGCTGCTGTTAGTTGAAGGTGATTCTAGGGTATCAACAAATACTAGGGTTAAATGATAAACTTTTTCAGGGTTAAAAGCATTGAAACTAATCTCTCTATACTTTGTTCTTTTTGTGCAGATACGTGGGACTGTGTAGCAACTTGCTTTTTCATAGATACAGCACATAATGTTATTGATTATATTGACACTATATGGAAAATACTAAAGCCTGGAGGAATATGGATAAATGTAGGCAAGTGTGACCAGCTGCTCTTTTTGACTTATTTTTGACAGTATACTTGAAAAGTATGTGTGAGTAATTGTGTCTGTGCAGCAAACTGTACAGCTAGAAAAATACAGGGTTTGGAAATTATCTCAGAAGTTTTCAAAATATGTTCAATATGTTTTCTTAGAAAAATAGCAAAGAACAACACAGAATACCACATTTGTCAAAAAACAAATGTTTGATGCATGAATGCACAACCTGCCACTGGCAAGATTTACTTGCCTATTTAAAAATCACAGTGTTGACTAGTTACACTCAAAACTGTGATTTTTAAATAGGCAAGTAAATCAGAACTTTAAAATACATCCTTGCATTTTTGGCTTTTTTTCCAATGTCTAATTGGTAGTCAGCTTTGAAATGGAAGTTTTGGCAGTGAGATTTGATTGAGTCTTCCATGGTGAAGGAATGTTAGCCAGGACACAGGCATTAAACATTATGCATAATAAAAACTGGTCGGTCACTGGTCAGTTGGTCACTCTCCCAGTCCCAGCCAGCCAGAGTCCTAGCAGAGCTCCTAGGGAGACTTACATATTCTGAGCTATAGAGACAGCAGTCATGTTTGACTGGAGAACTTTTAAGGTACAGAAAACAAAATCTGTTAGGAAATACCACAAATTGTTGAATAAGAGCTGAAGTAATTAGTTTTTATTTTTCATTGGTTCTGAAATTCATTATAAGAATAATATTCAAGTAACAGCAATACGTTCTTTTGTCAGTATTTATAGAATCATAGAATGGTTTGGCTTGGAAGAGATCTTAAATATGATCTAGTTCTAGCCATCCCAGGGCAGGGAACCTTCCATATTTTTGAGTATGTGAATCTGGATATAAGTGTTTGTTGCACTATCAGTGTGTATTTTCGATTTTTAACACATATTTTGTCTTTTTGGTAGCCATTTCTGTTGTATCTTTGTACTTTAGGTCCTCTCCTTTACCATTTTGAAAATTTGGGAAATGAACTTTCCATAGAATTAAGCTATGAGGATATAAAAAATGTTATCCTGCAATATGGATTCCATATAGAGGTAAGAAGATGCTGTAGTTTGCAATAAGCAGTATTGTTGTGAATCACACAAACTGCTTTGAATAAACCATAATTTCCATTCAATATAATGGTCTATATGAATCACTTCTAGGAGTATTACATATCTTAAAATTATCTGCTTTTCTCATTTTGTATGAAGTGTATAGATGAGCCTCATAATATAATAACAGTATAGCATTTTCTTGTATAGTTCCTGTGCAGAAGCTGTCTTGAAAACTGCTGCTTTGTTTTCAGGTGGAGAAGGAGTCTGTACTGTCAACTTACACTGTGAATGAACTCTCCATGATGAAATACTACTATGAATGCGTGTTGTTTGTGGTGAGAAAACCAGAATAGTAGTGCTCTGAATCGGTTAATGAGAAAATAATGTTGGCTTGAAAGCTAGAAATGAGAATAAAATCACCTGGTGACGTATGGACACAACCTCAAATCAGTGGTGCCTTCTTGTTCCTAAGAGGATATAGATAGTGTCTATTTTCTTAATATCTCTATTGCTATTCAGACATATACTATGCCATGCATATTCATAATACACTTGTGAAAGATTAAATGTTCACATGCACTGTCTTTGTGCTTTGGAATGCATTAAATATAAAAGCAAAAGTGTTTTCTTGAGAACAAAATCCGATGTTTGCCATAACTAGGCTAATTCTCTGCTAATGCTGCCTCATTTTTCATAGATTTATAGTGCTTTTTTTTCTACTTGATGATATTAGGAACGCATGGAGGTGCTTACTGTACTAGCTGTATTACTTTTAGAGAAGTATTTGTAGATGTATACTTAAATGATGAAGTCTGAAATGGTTGGGAAGTGGTAAAATTATTCTTGACAGATAAAATAGTCATCAGAACTGTTAAAGCATTTTCTGTGCAACTGAAGTAAAATAGATTATTATACAAATTCTGATCTTTGGCTGTACCACTGTTAAAGGTTTAATCAAAAACCAGAACTGATAGGAAATTTGAAATGCTATGTGAAAGCAGATCTGAGTGAAGAAAAAGTGGATTATCACAGAGAAGCAGCAGTTCAGGAGAACACCGGTCTTGATTGATCTTAGTATTGGAACTGAAATGTGTTAGATGCTTTGCCTTCTTGAAATAAATCTGATTTTGAGTCATCTTCTTACTGTTTAAGCCAGAACTCCTAAAGTTGATAAACATAGCTGAGTTATCCATGTGTAGGTAGTACAACATAAAAATACCTGTTGGAGTCCATATAAATATGTGCTATAACCTAATTACTTCCACCTGAGCCGGGATATGCAGGCCAAATGGTAGACAATTTCCTTGTAACTTCAGACACTTCACCCTTGTGACTTCTTGGTTCCTTCTACTAATGTGTTTTTTTTTTCCTAACAGATGTGGCTTAGGTGAATATTTAATCTACAAGTCATTATACTGTACAAGAAGCTGTCATGTTATACACAATCTCATGTCACTTTGAAGTTAGGTACATGAGAAAAACCTTAATTAACAGTCACTAGTCTGAGATGAGGTGTGATGGTAGGTAATCTGTTTTTGTAATACACTGATTACCTTAAGTGCCATTTGGATGCATTTTCAAAAACATGTTTAAAATACAAAACCATTATAATGAGGGCTGATTTTTTTTGCTTATTTGACTATAAGGACACTGGTCAGTAGCTTATTTGTTTCCAGTCGTTTTTTGTCCTGTCTGTCATGGTGGTGTCCTAATCACATCTCTCTAATAGATCTGTTACTGGCTTTTCAATTTTTCTAATCAAGGCCAGAAGTTTGTTACTTTATTCCTAAATTGAAAATCTGCAAGGAGGGGAAAACAAATTTTTTTAAAAAAGTATTTTCAACACCGCATAAGAGAGCACATGCTTGTATATGTTTCAGTATTATGCCCCTTCTCAGAATCCTGAAGGTGAACAGAGGCTTCTGGTCTACAGAAGTTTTTAAGTTTGGCTTAAACTATTCTTCTTTGAACTCTCTTATTTCTAAATGTGCATGAACTGTCAAAGTTCTACCCTGTCTCAAGGGAGATGTGTTTAAAGATTAAACACTGCTATTGAACAAATAATTTAAAAATAAGTCCTTGTGTGGCTAAAAGTAAAAAACCACGTTTTAATTTCTGTATTGTACCATTTAATTTTTGAGAAAATTTGTGATTCTTTGCTTTCAATATGCTTTTCTTCTCTTAGATAGAATATGATTAGTAATTTACTTGATTTTCAAGCTTCTTGAAATAAGAGAGAGGTTAGATGAATGTCAATTAAGCTGATGCCAAGTAGCGTATCTATCTATAATGCTACCCAGTTGCTGCCCCTTACACAGTCTGTAACTTGAAATGTGCTGTTTTATTTTACAAAAATAAGCAATGGAGCTCTTTATTTATGGTTGAGTGTCAATATCCTGTGTTCTGGTGGTTCTTTTCCTTGCCACTCCATGTTGTCACAGGTGCCATTTTTGTATGTTCTCTGAAAATATTTTTACATATGGTATAATACAGTGATGTGCTTTTATTTCTGATCTAGAAAATGCTGGGTTTTTTTCCAGAGCATTCTGCTTTTAAATTGCAGCAGTCACATTAAGAGTTGGAAGCAAAATAATCTTGTGAATGAACTGTTACTTGTGTTTTATCTGCATTTATGAGTTCTTAGAATTCGCCACTTGTACTGTAATGCACAGGGATAATTGTGTATTACGGAATTGATAGTTGTTTTATTTAGTTTTATATGCAGGGGGAAATGCTCAAGGTGTTCATCAGCTGAGACTTTTTATTTTACGTCACTAAACATGGTAACTATACTATACATGGTAACAGGTGTAAAGTAAGATGCTGCATAATCTTCAGCGTAAAACGTCTTTATAGGTAGTTTGATAAATGTAAAACGTCCTGTATTTTTTTTAATGTGTTATATTCCGAAATTGGTTGCAAAGATGGTAAGAATGGGAAGTTTCCTGTCTCTGTGTGCACTTCCCACAATTTTCAGTGTGTGTAACGGACTGGGTTTTTCGGAAATTAAAGCTTGCTGTAAGGCTTTGTGTCTCTCGTGTTTGGCTCCTCCCTCCGCGGCCGGGTCGGGCTTTGGCCGCTGCTCCCGTCAGGCAGTGCGGCGGGAAGCCCCGCCCCCGGCGGCTGCGCACATGCGCGCTGCACCNCGCCGGCGGCGGAGGGACGCGCTAGCGGCCGGGGCAAAGAGCGGGCCGTCGCCGAGGTAACTGAGCGGGACGGGCCCGCGTCGCTCGTCCGCGGGGAGGGAGGTGAGGGGCGGTGCCGGTAGCGGCTGAGGCGTGTCTGCAGGACGCGGGTGTCCGCCGGGGGTGCTGGCGGGCTCTCGCCGGCACGGCCCGGGGCTCTGTGCCGCCCAGCCCCGTCTGCGCCTCCTGCCCGCGGGCCTCTTAAAGCTCCTTTTATTTTTATCTTCCTCGAGGCAAGGGAAGTATCATCCAGCATTACCGGTCCCGCTCCGCGTCATGAAATGGATGGGACACAGCCTGTCCACCTTACCTGAGGTTACGCTCAGCTTCATCCCCGTCCAGCAGCGCGGTGGAAGCTTGCAGAGGTTGTTCTGGTGTCGCCTCTGTTGTGTGAGGGTGAGGGTTAGGCTCACTACAGCGTCAGCTTCCTGAAATTCGTGTTTTGACATTTAATAGCAGTGCCAGAGCTGTCTTTTAACCAAAACATTTAGCGGAGGCGGTGGTCTGAGGAAGGGCATCAGTGTCGTAATGATTAGAGTACATTGAAACGACTTTCCTGGTTAACTTCGAACAATATGTATTTTTCCTCCTGGCCTTGACTGCGTCTTACACACTAGTTCAGAAAACAAAATTTGGTACATACAAAGAAAATTCTAATTAAAAAAACCACCCAAAACCCCGCACAACCAAAATAAATTGTGATCAAATTTCACACATTTCAAACATAGAAGTTTGGTGCATGTTAAACTATCTTTTCCTCCCACCTGGATCTTGTAGGACCAAACGATTAGATTCAGTGATATGGAAGTGGCAGAAAGTCTGATCAGGTTAAGTGTGCTTTGAATGGCAGTTGTAGACTCTAATTTTGATAATTTGAGGCCTTCCATAGTATAACACCCACTGATGAGCTGAAAAGAAGAGAGTGGCTTTTATTTTTCAAGCTCTGCCTTTTTCTGTTTCCTTGGTTGATTGATTTGTTAGTGGGTTTTATTGATGATGGAAGGTAAAATTAAGGCAGGAAGAAATTCAGAAAAAAATCCATATCCTATGAGTATTATGCAGCCATTTTAAACACGAACATCTCTTTCATTTTTGAAGAGAGAACACATGCATTCATAAGCATAGTAATTAAACATTGAACAAACCTCTACAGAGCAGTTTGATGCCCATCACAGGTATAATACTGAAATTTTACTTGCTCTTGGTGTTACTTGGCATAATTTTGTAAGCTTTAGCAGTGATTGGAAGACCATAAGCCGCTTGAATTTCCCCAAAGAAAAGATTAGTTCTCTATATAAAATATTTTTCTAGGCGTGTATTTTTAACAGGTTGTTTCCCTCAGTATAGTATTGTATAAAAAATGTTTTAGTTTTAAAATAAAGCTTGGTTAACACCTCAGGCTAGAGATATTTCTTCCAGTTTTTGTTTGTCCTTCCTATATATTTTAAATATTTTATAATAATGACGATTTTTACGCCTTTCTGAAAATACAATCCATAGGTTGGTGGTATTCTTTGTTGTTTATGGCTTGTGTATTTCATTACATTAATAAGTATGATCGGGATACTGTTAATTTCACAGTGTTTTTGTTAAAGTTTAAAGCATTATATTACAGTTGGCCAGAGAAGAAAGATTATTTTAATTTGGTTTCAGAGTACACTTTTGCAGCTAGAGTTGGAAAACTAATTCTTTAAATATTATGCAACTTAGTCTGTGGAAACTGAGCTTTTGCATCTCTGAACTTGCTACATGTTGCCTACCTTGATAGCATTTCTGCTGGAAGCCTGTGTGGAAACTTACTTAGTGTTCTATTTTACCTTCTAGGTACAAATGTTCAGCGTGTGTGCCTGTCTTTTGTACTTTCTTTTTTTTTTAATTTTCACACTGAAATATTGCTGATCTGTAAACCTCAAGGCTTTTGAGAGTAATTATGCATGTAGTCTTAGTCAAAAATTGAATATATGTTTATGAACTATTTGACTCTAATAATTTTGAAACGAGGGTGCTGTCATTCACTTTATGCATGCAAAGCATTAGTATTAGTTCTGTTAGTTCTGATTTTAAGTACTTAGCTCTCAGTGTGAGCAAAAACTTAGTAAAATGTCAGAGGAGCTAAAATTATGCGGGGAAGAATTTGTAAAAATAGTTGACAGTTTCTGAAACTGCACCGCCTGAGATTTTTTTCCAAAGAATTTGTTAGCCACTTGCCCTGCACAGTTCAGTGTGAGTGATGCTGCCAAGGTTGAAATACAGACTGGAAAATCATCCTTTCCACACGTGCCAATTGTTGTTAATGCTGTGCAGTACAAAACTTCCAGTTTACAAGAATGGGCAACTACTTTTAGTTTGGCTTTCTTCCAGTCCCATTATAATCAATCCTTTTGTTCCTGTGTCACGGTGTCATTTAATTGGTTTTGGTCTCAATTAATGGGAACTTTTGTTCTTTAATATTTTCTGAAGACAGACCTTCTCAATGAGGAAATTCACATCAGTAGTATTTTACAGGCAAGGAGCCATCTTACTGCTATGAAACATCTACACCTTTCATCCTCTCTTATTATAGGTTTTAAATCATGCAGGGGTTTTGCAGCGGGAAGATTGGTTAGCACAACAGATTGTAGTTCAGGAGAGGTCTGTGTGGTAACAAAAAGAAAAATGTATTCTTTAAATGAGAAGTATGGTGATTTTATGTACTTCTCTCTTTTGGGAAGAGTGGAGAAAGCATAATTTTTCAGTATTTGAGAAGGTGTAGGGATGATACTCACTACTGTTTTGTTTTTTATTCTGTTGCAAAACCAATGGACAAGTCATTAATTTTTTCAAGACCCACAGTGTAGAAGCCTATTGAAGTTGACTTAGCCACAGTGTGGATTGCAGTGGTGCTTTGACCCCCCCCACAGGCTGCACTTTGGTATCTGAGAAATACCAAAACAATTACACCAGTTTATTTGTTAAAATACTTCTGTTCAGCATCTGTTACAGCTGAGACAGTGAAGTAAAATATTTAAAAATACGAATTGTACATTAGGAAAAATTGTAGGTTAGGAAAACCCAATGTAATATGGAAATGCATTATTTTAGGTTTGTGTCAGCACACACTGTTTTTATGTACCAGAAGAAAATACATGCTCATGACCAATGGAATGACTTAGGTCATTCCTCTTCCTAGGTGTATCGTGTCCAAGAAACATGCAGAGCTTGGCCACTGTTGATAACCGTGACATGTTTATAAACAGGCAGTGCACTTTCTCATAGACATTTAAAAGAAAAAATTAAAATTGTGGAGGCATATTGAATTAGTAGATGAGGATGTGTTTCTCCAAGGTTTTTTGAGGTGCTGTCTAGTTAGATAGGTTGGAGCATTGTGCTCATAGTGCCAGGGTTTTGGGTTTGCTCCCCATGTGGGCCATTCATTTTAGAGCTGCACTTGCTGATCCTTTTGAGTCCCTTCCAGCTCAGAATATTCTGTGATTCTTACGCTTTCCTCTCTTGAACACAAAGTTTGGATACAGAGAAGAAGAAATAGAGTGTTGTTTAAATACTGTAAAATGCTTTACTTATCCTGCACCTGTCATCCCTCTGAGTTGCTGTTAAGTAGCTGAATACATTCTTTTGAATACCAGTTTCTAAACGTGCATGAAAATTGTATACTATTATGAGAAGAAAAAGCAGTGAGCTGTTTTTGTATGCAAAGTCCAGTAATTGCATAGTTTTACACCTTTTTTCTGTGCAAAAGTCATAAGTTAAGGAAATTTATGGAATTATGGAAGCTGTTACGTAATTCTTTGCAAGAGTATTTTAAAAGGCAGAAGAAAATAATTATCTAGTTAGGAATCCTAAAATAATTGCTAATGTGTAATAGCTCAGTAACTCTTCCTAGTTTCAGTTTCTCATATAAGAAGTTTCTTTTTACTATTTTTTGCTACTGATATACACATTAATGTTTTGTTAACTTTTTGTTTATTTGTCTCTTTTCAAAGCAAGAAGAATTCCATCAATATAACTCATTCCTGTACTGGAGAGCACCACTGCCTGCTGTTGATTTGTCTGATATTCAGAGCCTAGACGAAGAGACTCTGTCGGGTGCTAAAACTGCTGCAAGGACTGATTGCACAGAGACGGAAATGGAAACCTGATCAGTTGTTTCATGGCTGTGCATCTGTTCAATGGAAACCTTGTTTCCATTGAGATTCGGGTTTTATTCCTTGGGTGAATAATAAGCATGTTTGTGCTGTCTCGGAGAAACTGTTGTGGCAGTCCTTAAAAGCAAATCTGAGTTGCCTTAGTGGATGAGATGTTGGATGGTACTGGGTACTTAACAGGAAGCTGTCTGAAGGTGTCCAGTAAGGAGGAGCCAACAGTGTCTAACAAGAATACTTGAAGACATGGAGGCAGACTAAAAGAGGAATACAGAAAATTAGAACTTTGGGATGCAATTACAATAAATGGGGATATGTTACATGTCAAAAGGAAATGCAAAATCATTTTATCTGTCCTGAATAAAACATGTGGTACCTGAAAGTGAAATATTTAACATGTGAATTTATCATAAAGCACACAAACTCTAGTGATTTCTAATGTAGTTTTTTTTTCTGTATAGTAGCTAAACCAAAAAATGAGTCCATCAAATTCGGACAAAACATTCCCTTTTCTATGCAAACCAAAACCTTGTGTGGCAGCAAAGGGGAAGGAAAAGGGGCTACTTTCTGCTGAAAGCTGCTGCTGTTCTGAAAGGTTTCACATTCTCATTGTGAAAAAGTTTTTTCACCTCTTTCTCACATTACACACAGCAGTGGGTACCCAGTTTTTCATGGTTTTGATTCATTCAAAAGTTACTGCTATTCTTAGTCTTTGTGACATTGCTCTGAACCAGTTGACAGCATCTGAGTGACAGGTTTGGGTTAGGAAAGAAAAGTTAGTGCAATATAAAATGACCACGTACACTCTTTCAAACTTCACTGAATGAGGTGTAGTTTTTGCAGAGACTGTGAATCTTGCAGAAAGGTTTTGCAGAAGTTCATTGAAATAGTGGTTTTTTGCTGTGAAATATGAGCTTAATGTTTGTGATTTGCAATTTACTTACAAATTGAAGTACAATTAGAAAGACAGGTCTTTAATAATAGACTGAAGTTGTATAGGAAGACTTACATTTTGGAAATTCAATTTGTCTTTATGGATAGAAAACATTGTATTTTTTATGTAATCACTATGGAAAAATGCAACTTTTGAATTTTATTTTTTTCTAATAATGTGTTTGTTAAAGGATAATAAAGTTTTGCCTGTGTGTATGTGAAAACTTTGGCACTATTATTATGTGAAGTTCTTGACTTTATTTCATAAGATCACTGCTTCTGTATCTTTGTTGATTTATTAGGTCTTTTTGCTTGAAATAGTGAGCTTGTCAGCTTTCTTGGTAAACACTTGGAAACTTTTTCTGGAATTTGTCCTGCATATATTTGTTGCTTATTCCTTTAGCTCGTTAAGGTCTCTGAATACCTTCTGAAGAAAGGACGTGGCTTAGTGACTTCAGCCGTTTATGATGCCTCTTTGAATATCCTTCTACCTTCTGTCAGATTAGCTGGATACATACTTGGACAATATGTATTTTTCTCAGACAGTTTTAACATTTTGTTTAAGTCCAAACACACCAACTTGTCTTAGGAGGTACTTCGAAATTTTTTTTAAAAACAAACTCCTTTTCTGGCAAGAAGGCTATAAAACTGCTATTTCATGTTTACTATAACCAAAATAAATTAGTGAAAAAAATAGATCTATTAATTTGTTGAGGTATTTGGATTGGTTATAGGATCTAGGGGGTTTTGGCCCTAGATAATACATGTGTTCCTGTATTTGTGAGTTTTATGGTATTTCACACCACCCAGTGTTCTCAGGATCCAGTATTTTGCATTGTTAACTAGTATCTTTGCAACACACTCTGCTCATTTAAAATCTCATTGGTCCTTCACGCACAGTAGGTACATCCTAGCAATAACCTGCATTTTATTATTAAATTCTGACATTCCACTCTGTTCATGGGACAGAAGATGTTTTTTTATTGTGTTTCAGATACATGTTTGATCTATCCCATAATAAGATAAGTAAGTCCTTTACAACAAATGAGGCTTGCAGTGTGCTGTAAGCCATATGTTTACTTCATTTGCAATTGTGCTGTAGGCAAGCACTTTCCTCATCGTTTGTTCCAGTTGTGGACTCTGTTACAGGCTGGAATGTTATGGCTACTTTTAGAGCATTTCCTGAGCTGATTCATTTTTTCCATTCATCTCTTTGCAAATAGAGGTAAATTTAAAAGCCTTGGAAAACTACTTGAAATTACTCCTGAGAGTCTGGGTTATACAAAAGGCTGGGCTAGTAATGGGGAGTGATGACAGATTACACAAATTTTGCATTAGAGCTGACAAAAGGTACGATGATAAGAAATTGCATTTCTCGGTGTCTGGTGTTTCCAGCTGCCATGTGACACTGAACTACCAAATTGCTGGTCTTGACTTCTGACTCCATTTTTCTAGAGACCTTTCATTCAAAAGCTGCATATAAACTATATGCAAGCTTAAGATGTTTTAATTTGCATATACAGTAATATCCAGTGAGAAGAAAATGTTCTTTTAAGATAAAGAAAATGCCATCACACATCTTGAGACACTTCAGTAGCTGCATACTGACTGACAGTTTTATGGCTTTAAATTTCAGAGTAAAAAAATAATTTATATTCTCTATAGTTAGGAAAAACCAGTGTCACAAGCTTAAGAACTTGTAAGTGGTAACCACATCTAGACACCACCTGGGTTGATCAGGGGCTGTATCAGCCAGTTGCACAGGAAGGGTACACACATAATAGCAAGTCAGATGTGAGAGGTAAATGTTTCAGAGCAGATTTAAACAGTAAAGTAGCATGACCAACATGTAGTAAATTTTTAAAATTATTCTAAACTAAAGGCCTGTTTTACATTGTCTGATTGCGCTTTTTGAAGGCCTACATTATGTTCATGGTTCCTAAGATAGTTAAGCCTCCAGGAGGAGATTAAAGCTGAGTCCAGATCAGGAAAGTGAAGAACTACTGTGAAAAACAAACTGCATAAGTGAACATGTGTTGGGTAAGTAGACTGTGGTAGAAAGAAAGGGAAAAGAAAGGGGGGGATGGAAGGTAGGTGATCATGAAGTAACTCAGCCTGTGAGTGCAGGTATAGCTGGCCAGCAGATCAATGACAAGAATATTTTCAGCATTAGCTCCATCTCCAGCACAGCAGCATTACAGTAATTTGAATATCAGCTAAATGTAATGGGTTTCTCACTGTTTTGACAGTTACTGGTTGATTTTTTTTCCTGTTGGCCAGGAATTTAGTGGATGTTAAAAAAACATGCTTGTATGTAGGTACAATGGAAAATATATAAGGAAAATATATAAGGTCCTTCATAAAGAAGATAAAAGCACACAAATGTGTGTTTTACCAGGTGAAACCAGAGATAATTACTATCCAGCGTCTGTCAGCATGTTCCAACCAAAACAGTAGATTCACTTGGGGAAATTCATGTATTCTTTTGTGAAAGCATCTGACCACGGCTGTGGTACGAGGGGTTAGACTGCACAGACTCACTGTTTTCTGCAGCAAAACCTGTGCTCAAAGAAGCATTTCATAATAACTAATATGCCTGGGCTGGCTTAATTACTTCCATGCCTACAGTTGTAGCTTTGACACTCTAGGTGGCAATGCGCATTCACAGCAAGTTACCATGAATCTGGAAAATGTTTTGGGTGTGCTTTTATTCCAGACTGCTACTGAAAATTCAAGCAGTGACATCATGAATGCTAATCATTTCCTTATTGTGATACATAAATAAGGGCAGATCAACTCACAAGTCCCTGATCATAAGGTGACACAAGGTTTTTTAGCATAACTAGAGTAAAAACGTTGTGTCAAGGAGTTTTGTTTAATCTCTTAATTCTCTCCAAATCTCCTCATCCCCCAAAGAAGAAACAAACCAAAAAGCAGCCCACCAAACCCAACTGTCAATTTAATACATGGGATTTTGTTGTCACTGCTTTGTATCACTGTTTCCTTTAGTTAGAACTGGGGAACAAGCTTTATCGGATTGTGTGTTGGATGGAAACCTCAGCTGGTGGCTGAAAGCTACTTGAAGAGTCTAATGATAATATGAAGAAGAGAAAGGTAAGTGCTAATCCAAAAGAAACTAACAAAGAAGTATTTAAATGTTTGAATATAGGTAATTATTTGCAGTGTATGAAGAAAATTAGAGAAGGGAGATACCTATTTTCTTATTTCCTGATTAAAATTCTTACTTCATGCTTTTTATATTAGAGAATTTGATGGTGATGTATAGTGTATTCTAACATATTTTAATTACTATTGCATTTGAAAGTAATGGTTGTAATCAGTAGTAGTTTATGTTTTTAATGTTCTTGGTGAAGTATTCTTGTATTCATGACTTCTAAGTCACTTCTAAGGATTTAAAAAAAACAGTTCTTCTCTTAAAGCCATACAGATAATAACTTTTTCCCCTACTGAAGGAAAAAATAGTTTTCTTATTAGTGATATGTTAGCCACTCCCAGGGGGGAAAAATGTGAAAGCTGGATAGAGGCAAAGTAAATTTTTGTTTGGATGTTTTCTTTGTTTTTAAAAATATTATGGTGGATGACTGTTTTCCTGCTTTTGTTTTGTCTTATTTTACAATAATGACCTTTTGAAAGAAGGGGTATGGACTTGCTAAGCATTACATTTTTTTCCACTTTTCTTATATGAATGCTGCAGTTCATATTTGGATTGGAATATGATGAATTACGTGATTTACCAAGTACAAGATTGAGAAAATTAAACAAAAATAGCATTGTACAATCTGCAGTGCTAGATAGTAAGAGCTAGAGAAAAGCTTTTCATGCAGAGCTATGAATGGAAATGAGCCATTGATGGTTCTCTTGCACAGGTGAATTTTGTAACATCCTTCATTTCAGTAGTACACAGAAGCTCTTCTATCTAAATTGAAACACAATAATAAATTATATTGGATCTACTCAAAGCGTCAAATACCTCTCTCTGAAGCCTGACACTACATGCTGAGTATTTTCTTTTGATGCTTCTACTTGTAGAGTATGGAAATTCCTTTCAGTTTCTTTTAATTCCTGGAATTAAAATAAAAAAACAACCACCTTATTTTTTTTCTGATTACATAATTATTATGTAAGAACTGCTTTGGCATAAAGTAAGCTACCAAAATCCTTTGGTTTCATGATCATCAGTTGGAAACCACAATTTTTTTTAAAGTCAAATAATCACAAAAGGTTGCATCCGTGTATGCTATAATAGTTTTTCTTCTTTTACCTTTATGAAATTGGAGAAACCTGTGATTGAAAAGAGGAAAATCTACTTCAGGCAAACCTCTGTATTTCTAAATGTGTAATGTGTAAATGCAGAGACACCAAAGACAGCTTTTAATTGTGAAATTTTAACTCATAAAAATAATTCTGAAGTATGATTGTGAAATACAGTATGAAAATAAAAATCAGTCACACTAATTTGATGTGATTTTTGCAAGGATGGAACTAAACTAATTTCCTGTCCTAGGCTAGTCAGTTTTTCCTCAGAAAAGAAAAATACTTAAGATGTTTTCATATGAGGAAGGAATTTAAGAGAATACTGCTTAAAATATTGCCTATGCTGATTCCTGTGATAATAAAAACTATCATTTAAAAACACACTACAACAACTAACAACCACATTGGTATAAAAATTATGTAAGGACTAAGACACTGGGTTATAAGAGAAGAATGTTGTTTTAGAAATGGGTGATTGCTGCAAGGAAAGAGTAAACTTAATTTCTTGAATAGAAGTAAGCTTAAATTTACTTTGCTTTCCTTTTAGAAATCTAGGTACCTAAAGGTGAAATTAGAGCAGCAGCAAACAAACAGCCAAGTTAATGAGTTTGACTGTTCATGTTATGGTATATTTCTATTATTTAGTACGGGATAGCTACTCAAAACACTATTTAAAGCAATAGTTGCCATAACAGTGCTTTGCCTGGCTGACAGTCAGCATCTGCTGCTAACTGGCTGCTGCCTTCAACAGAGGGTACTCAGAGCCATGCCCTGCAGGCCAGGTACAGGTGAATCCAAATGATTCCCTGTCTTTTCTGCCATGGCTTGGCCATCAGGCTGTAGCTGATGGGGAGCCCTTGCCCAGACCCCCCAGTTGCTAGGGTAGCCTGTGAAAGCCAACAGCCAAGTGTTTGTTCCCTGCCTGCAGAGCAGTCAGCAGTTACTGAACGCACATGTCACATGAACATGGATGTCTGCGGTCTTTGGAAGACTGGCACAGACAATAGAGAGTCTTATTTACTGTGAAACTGCCCATCTTCTTGCACTGTTTAATCTGCATTGCTTTAAGTCTTGTCTTCCACTCTGAGAATGGGTGTGCTCAGACATCCTAGTAAATTCAGACATCCTAGTAAATTCAGGTTTTCCTCTTGCCTCCAGCAATAGGTCATTAAAGGACAAACTTCCTTCTTCTTTAGTGAAGTGTGCTGCTCCATGTACATTCATCACTGTTTAACCCTTGATTTTCAGGTATTTGATTTTTAGGTAATTTTATTTTTTTAATTTTTTTTAAATTTTGTGAATAGTTGATTTTTAGGTAAATAATTTTCAGTTAGTTCAAATTAAAGAGATCAGTCATGTGGATAAGGCTCTCTTTTCAGTCTTAAGCACAAAGATTTTTGTTTGTCTCGTCTAAAGCTCAAAGCATTTGCTTCGGCACATCTTTGAGTATGAATACTAACACAAACTTCCATCTTCCCAATTTTAACTTCTGTATAGTCCCTATGAGAAAGATACCATAAAAACATAGAATGTTAAGGGTTTGGAAAGGCCTTATAATCATATTGAGGGGATTTTAAATCTAGTCCCAATCTCTGCTGCTATGGAAAGGGACACCTCCCACTAGACCAGGTTGCTCAAGGCCTTATCCAGCCTGGCCTAGAGCACTGCCGGGGTTGGGACATCTCCGGCTTCCCCGCAGGTCCCTTTCAGATACTGGAAGGTTGCTATGAGGTCTCTTCTCCAGGATGCACAGTCCCAAATCTCTTAGCCTGTCTTTGTAGTGGACATGTACCAGTCCTCTTACCAACCTCATGGCCCTCCTCTGGACTTGCTCCAACACTTTCCTGTCCTTCTTATGCTGGGGACACCAGAAATGTACACGGGGTGGGCGACTCTAGGTGAGTCACACAAGGGCAGAGCAGAGGGGCAGAATCACCTCCTTTAATCTGCTGGCCACACTCCTGTGGATGTAGCCTGGAATGCATTTGGCTTTCTGGGCTGCAAGTGCACACTGCTGGCCCATGTTGATTTTTTAATCAATTTTCACCCCCAAATCTTTGTCCGCAGGGCTGCTCTCAATTACTTCTCTGCCCCACCTGTGGGTGTATCTGGGATTGCCCTGAGCCAGGTGTAAGACCTTGCACTTAGGTTTTGTTGAACTTTATGAGGTTTGCATTGGCTCACCTCTCAGGCCTGTCAAGGTCCCTTTGGATGGCATCCCTTCCCTCCAGAATGTTTGACTGCACAACTCATCTTGGTGTCACTGGCAAATGTTCTGAGGGTGCTCTTGCTCCCAGTGTCCATGTCACCAATAAAGATGTTGAAGAGTATCAGCTCAGTACCAACCCCAGCTTGTGCCTAGTACGAAAAAACAGGTGGGAAAGCAAAATACAGATTTTGAAAATTGTTTTAAAATGAGTAATTGAGAGCTCTGGGGTAATGTCTGGAGGAAACATCATTGAAGAATCCATATGCATGTCATTTGACACAGTCCAGGAAGCTAAATCAGACAGAATTCTTACCTTCTAGGAGTACTTTGAAAGGTGATACTTTTGAAAAATCCGTTGACCACTCTGAGAGATACAAGGGATGAGGGAGCAAACAGAAGAGAGGCGATGTTCCCTGAGGACTATTCTACAAAACCTTCAAGACTGCTTATTCTTAGAAGTAGGAATTGTGTTATTGGTCAATAAAGGCTCCCCAGACACTGGGAAAACTTTAAACATGATACTGTTTAGCTACACATACCATCTGAGGAGTCATTTAATGCTGAGGTGAAAACCACAACATTATCCTTTGATCCTGCATCTTCCTTGTGTTTGTCTTCACAACCTGAAAGGAGGTTGTAGTGAAGCAGATGTTGGGGTTCTGTCCCAAATAACAAGAGAAGACAAGAGGAAATAGCCTCAAGTTGTGCCAGGGAGGATTAAATCTCATGCTAGCGTAACTTTCTTCACTGGAAGGGTTGCCAAGCATTAGGACAGGCTGCTCAGAGAAGTGATAGAGTCACCATCTCTGGAGGCTTTTAGAACATGTGTAGATGTGGCACTTAATGACATCGTTTAGTGGTGGACTTGGCAGTGCTAGGTTAATGGCTGGTTGATCTTAGAGGTCCTCTCTAATCTAAATGATTCTATGTATCTATGATTGTTGTCCTACAAAAGTACATTGTGCTCCTCTGCAACTGTAAAGCGTTTATCCACATGAGATGGAGGTTACTACACCTTAAAGCTGCCAAACACGCTTCTACATCAAGTCCTCTTAGAATGCCTTCACTAATTTTCTGTTAAGAAAATTCAGTAACAGAGACTGGAGATGCCATGTGAAATATTGTTTCTCCATTCTGGACTGTGATGTCCTGCTGTAGGAAGCAGTATACTGGTTCTCATGGGACCATCACTCCAAGCATAGAAACTATTTGTGGTTGTAACAAGATGAAACCATTCTATCACATTTTCTCCTTTGGGTCTATACCAAAGATATTTCAGAATGCATTCCAGGAGAATTACGGTTGGTTATTTGTGATTGTGACCATCAAGTTGACAAAACTTACCCCACTACGTTCCTGGCAACTAGAAACTCTAAAATTATTGTCCTAGAGTGATTTTATTATGCTTATATCTCTATTTCTCCCAAATTTGCCCTAAACCAGGACAGTTATAAAAACAATTTTTCTCATAGAATAAGTTCTGCAGACTGTCCAATTGACTTCAAATAATTCTTCATACATTCTAATACAATGTCAGAACTATGTTGAGGGATTTTGAGGCATACTCAGATATCAATAACTACTTGTTGCATGGGTGCCATGCCTCAAATAGAAGACATCCTATCTGTGTGTAATTCAATATTCAAAATTCTCTTCCTTCTTGCCTCCTGTTGAAGCACATTTATCATGTGAACAAGTAAATGATTGACATTTATATTCCTGGGTTCAATCATCTTTTAATAAAAAAATAATTTTATTTGTGATGAAGGAAGTAATGCTCTCGTTTGTTGGCAGATGAGTTTTTAATATCAGTGTGCATTGGCAGCAGGAGGGAAGATTTGCTATGATTAGATTTGCAACAATCATTGTATATATGCATACTGTGAAATAAGCAATAAAGCATGACTTAAGCTCACTCCAGGAGGTTGCCTTCACATACTGTATGTTGAAGGCAAAGACCAAAGCAGAAAATTCTTTTTTGTTGTAGTTCAGATTCTGCACAGTAAAACGATATTTATATTTTGTTCTATAATGAACAACATTCTGCCACATTGCCTTTCACAGCATGCTAAAGCAGAGGCTGAAACAGTCATCATCTGATGAGTGTGTCCAATATATCTGCTGCCAGCCTTTGGTCTTGGATTGACTTACACTACTTCTTTAGTTTTGTTAGATAAAGATAAATAAGTCTGAAGGCAGGATGATTTGTTGATAATGATATGAATTGGGAGAAATCTAGAAGCAGTCTACCAGTTTTATTCCTTGCTCCTCGCTTTGCTGCATCATCAGTTCTTGAAGGTCTGCTAGGGCACTAAGGCAAAGGTAAAGGTGTGTACACAGTCTTATGAAACTCGGTATCTTCAGTGTGCTTGGACGTGATGAAACAATGAAACTGGGAGTTCCCTCTAAAACAGATTAGTGCATGAAATTAAATTAGTAGATTAGTTAGGGCTTTTTCATTCCAAACTCTGTATGAACGTCTAGTAGATTCTACCTGATTAAACATGAGGGATGGAAAAAACACCAAAAGCGTTTCAGTGGACTTCGCTGGATATGAGGTATGATATAACAGATTTAGAGAACAGAGTGTGTATCTGCATGTTTATGCCTTTGCAGGCCACCCATGGAAACAACAGAAACAAACACATTCCTCTTTGGTAAATGTTTCTATTAAGCATATTATCCTCCTTTGAGACTGCTTCTTGGTACACTTGGACTTCAAAAACTGTGCAAGGCGACTCATGAATTAATGCAGTCCTACTTTGACAAGTATACATTTAACTTACTTAGGACATGAAGAGCAGGAGGTGTGATGCACTGTTCCCAATGAGCGTCCAAGAACTGAGCTGCCTGCACTGCTGTTGAGGTGACAGCTTAGCCACTGGAACTAAAGGACTAACAAGAAAGAAGCTTAAAGGATGGACAAGCAGGATAGCACTGGTCTTAAGGTGAGTCTGTAGAAATAAGATTGATAAGGAGGAAACATCTCAGCAGTTCTGGTTTCTAGAGAAAACAGGAGAGTACATGAGAGTTATGTGGACTTCGAACTACTAAAGTGGCTGTTATAAAACATACCACATGTGTTTTCATATCAGTGAAGTGCTGAGGAATTGGGTGTGGGAATTGCAGCATAAGTTGGCTTATATGGCTTTTCACAGACTTTTAGGTCTTTGTACTAGGTAAGAAATGGCAAGACCTGATTTCAGGGGAGACTGAGAATTTCTTATGTCTGAAAGATTCTTCACATATTAAAAAAAAAAAAGGCAGAAACTTGGAATTAAGGAAATGCTTGTAATCAGTGGAATATGTACATGTAGATGTGACCCAGTAAATCCAATGCACCTGCATGTGCTGGGATACTTGTGTTTCAAGTTCATTATGGAGTTCAGATTAATATGAAGAGTGGGCACAGTAACAGTTACTGATACATCCTAATAAAAGATTTATTTTCTTCATTTGTAAACATTGATGATACTAGCAAATTAAGCCAAAAGCTTCTATGCTGACTCAGGATGACTTGATTGAGAAAATTTAATTGACAGTAATGTAATACCTTAAAAAAAAAGGTGTAGCTAGGTGAACAATTAACATGATGTTCAACACCTGCTAAAATTTCTAGAAGTCCATCCTGTTATTAGAAGCTGCAATACTTTCTTAAGGGCTACCATGTGGGAAATGCAATATAAAAATCTAAAGACAAAATAGTAGAAATACAAGAAGCAAAAAACCATATTTGGCAGGGGGCTGGAAACTGTTTCATTATTGTCTCTGTCTTTGAAATAACAGTTTATGTAAAACCACTGCCAAGTTTGACAGCCAGTATTTCAAAAGGCCCTGAGGCATGTCCAAGGACCAAGCAGACTCTGTGTTTTGGGGTGCTGGTGACTGCGTGTATGAGCTGTCTTCTCCCTGGCGCTCACAGAGGCTCTGCTCAGGCTCCTGCAATGGAACAGCAAGGTCTGAAGGCAAGCCTCTCCTGTAGGGAGGAGGAGGAGGGAGAGCTGAGCACAACAGAGAAAGATAAGACTTGGCTGAGCAGGAAAATTAGAAATTGAGAGACCAGAAAATGGGAGAAACACCTAGAAAGCGCAAGTGGATAGGAAATATAGATAACATACAGAATCAGACGGACATCGGAGCTCACAGTCAATACAGTGGTCAGAAACCAATAAAATAAAAGAAACAGTAGTCAAGAAGCGGATGAGAGAGCAGAGCTGAGAAACCAAAGAACTGGAACCTGGGATTTATTATAGCAGGAGGGTAAGTTTGAGGTAAGAGGAAATGGAGAGTGACTGAAAAGTAAGGTTTGAGAAACAAGTTGAAGAAAACAAAGACTGGAAACAAATTCAGGATAAAGAAGAATGCTGTATGCCTGATTTATTAGTTTACACTAGGTACAACCAGGTATAGTTATTGCAGGGACTTTGGTTTGATGGCTGTGGTCTTTGGGACATTCAAGGGCTCCAGTCCTGCAGGGGTCAGCTGTAACTCCTGAAGGGCTGTTGAGGTTCCTTCTTCAAGTTTTGTCAGTGTGGGAAAAGCGATACAGAAAGTATGTGGAGATGACTAGGAAGATCAAGAACCTAAGTGTTCAAAAGTGTGGGTTTATATCCAGATTTCATCACTTTATGAAGATTTTAATTAATACACTGGTCACACACAGTTTTCTTATTCATTGGTTGTGTTCATTGTCATGAGCTGTAATACTGCTACCGTTCCTTTTTTACCTTTTGCCTTCAATAATGTTTTGCTTTACCTGTGATTCAAGTCTTCATTTTTCATAATTCAAGAGAATTGCTGATTCTCTTGGACCTCCTTGTTACTTTTATCGTAACTTATACCATGAATTTACTTTTGCAGCCCCTTGAGAAATGACTGAGGCGTTAGGAGCGGGGGCTGAGATGCAGGCAAACCGGAGTCAACAAGTATATGCTGAGCTCGGGGTGCTTGTGATCCGGTCTCCCGATGCGGGAAAGAATTTGGCAGGGTGGAAGAAGAGCGCAGCTGGGCCCGGAGGGGAAGCGTGTGAGCGGAGATCTGCTCGGCCCGGCCGTCGGGGCTCTCCGGGCGGACGGTAGCCCAGGCAGAGCGGGTGCTCGCCCTGCCCGCACGGAAAGCGTGGCGCTGGCGGCAGCGTGCCGTGCCAGGGCGGGGGGCAGACAGCACCCGGCTCACCCACAGGCCAGGGGTAAAGGACGGCGCCCCGCCCGCTGTCCTGCGCTGCCGCCGCGGGACAAGGATCGCGGGGCCGGGGCATGGCGGCGTGGCGGGACCTGCTGCTGTCGCCGCTGGGCCGCGCGTGCCGCGGGCACGGCTGGCAGCCCCCGCACCGGGACCCGCAGGTGAGCGCGGCGCGCCCGGCGTGACCCCGCTGTCCCCAGCACGGGCGCTGCCGTGTCGCTCCTCCGTGTCCCTCCTCCGGGTCGCTCCTCCGTGCCCTGCCGAGCAGCGGGGGCCGTGGGCGACCCTGCCCGTGCCGGGCCGGCCCCGCGGCTCCGGAGGGGCAGCAGCCGCGCCGAGCGATGGGGCGGGGCGCGGA
>VXAX01004440.1:84575-135596 GCA_013399835.1 Leptocoma aspasia
AAGGCTGCCCACGCTACGGGCAGGACATAGCAGGGCAGTTTTGCCATAGTGCTGTTCCAAATAGCCATGAGGTTAGGTGCAACATGTCAGAAAAGTGCCTCCAGCTTTAGTAAATTGGCACTTCTTTCTACTATGATGCTGACTGAATGTTTTTGGGTTTTTTGTTTGTTTGTGGTTTTGGAGGCTTTTTTTTTCTGTTTGTTTTTCTTTAAATTTAAAGATTAAACGTGTGTGATTCAGATGTTTGGGGTTTAAAAAGAGGGCCCTGCTACTATACATAACATTAGGAACCTGGATGATATTTCCCACAGATCATGCTGTAGCAACATAGCTGTAGCAAAGTATCTTCTGAATCTTTTTCTGATATACTTGCTGATAAAAGAAACATGTTTACAGTGGAATATCCTTTTTATGTCTCTTTATGAGCATCCTTTTCAAAAATGAGCTAGTGTATTGAGTTCTGAACACCTGAAGTTAAACCACAAAATTCTATTACCAAAACACTGCAATAGCCTATTTTTAGAGATACGTATCTTTTGGACCTGCCAGCGGAATTGTAGTGTTACCTATAAGAATCAGTGGATACTGATATGAGCTTAAAATGAGTTTAAGGAAATATCATCATAGTTTTCTTTTCTTTCTCTCTGAAGCATGCTCTAAAGCTGTGAAATCAACTTACAGATTTTTGTTAAGTTTATCTTATATCATAGCAACCTTATTTAAAGTAGTGTCAGGCTTCTATAGTAGTATTAAAACCACAATAAGCAGCAAATAGGTTGTTGTGTTTGAATCAGTTTCCTTAATTGTTTTGTGGCTTGATAAGGAAAAAATGAAGATTTCATGACTGTTACAAGGTCAGGGCACAGGACTGCCCGGTAGTGAGTGTGTTGAAGTATGTTGCTTCTAGTAGTAACCAGAATCAGGAAGAAAACATAACAATCATCCAGAACTATACCAGAAAAAGACATTTCTCTTTGAGCTTCACCTTTTTTTTTGTTGTTGTTGTTGGTTTTTTTTGTTGTTTTTTTTTTTTATATTGTAGGAACAGGAAGCAGATAATTGTTACTTGTTACTGCTTTCCCCTTCTGCCCCTTTGTGACCCCCTAGTGAAAGGCAAAACGCCATGTAGTAGCTTGAAAAGAGCAGAAGGTAGGTGAGTTTAAAATGTCTATAGCTCATAAAGGAAAAGGTAGTTCCAATAAACAAGTCTGTCCAGGCATACATATGATTATGCAGTGCAGACAGTACTCCAATCTGGGCTGGGTAAATGATTTATGTGCCTGGGTTTCTGTTTTCAAAATTGGTGTTGGCACCTAAGAGCATAGATCCCTCTGGGGCCAGTGGAACTTTGTGTACCTGTTGGTTGGCTTTGTGCAGAACCTCATGGGCCTGGAAACGGCGGAGTGTCACTCCTCCATTCTCCCCAGGAGTTCTTGTTTGCCTCTGCATAACCACTCTGGGAGGTGTCCTGAGTAATAGAAAACAGGTTTTAACGGCCATGAAGCCAGAATTGTGCTGGATTCATAGTATTGTCTCTAGAGTGGGATTGCAGTACAGGACAGCATGCCATGGGAAAGCTGCAGCAGTAAGAAGGGAAGGTCAGTCCCTTCATGTTGCAGTCAGGACTATGCTGAACCTGACTGCTGTTACAAGTAGGATGGCACAGAGCATGCTGGACTGCTGTATCCCATCTACAATGTCTGACAGTGTGGCTATAATCTGGCCTGTGGAAGCTAAATGAAACTATTCCAGGAGGAAAAATCTATGTGAACTATTGCATTAGTCTTCACACCTATTTTCCTGCATAAATAGCTCCTTCATCCCTCTTTTTGTGGTTCAGATTATCTTAGTAGCACTATGTTAAGTGAAAAGGTGGATCCCTACACGTGTGTCCTCCAGCAGGCTGATCTATAGGTCTTTCTTTGCTCTCCAGGGAGATGTTAGGTTCAAGCAGGGTAATCCAATTTTTTGAGAATTGAAATAATGAATTCGAGACGCCTTGGAAGTTGTACAGTATCCTCTGTCCATCATATATAAACAGAATGAGGCATCTAAAAACAGTTTCTGAAGCTTCTTGGTGTTCTTTTTACCAGGACAGAAGCTGGGTGCTGTCATGATGTACTTTCATAAATGCTAGTCAGAGAAAGGTTTTTAAAACCCATTGGTGATGTGACATATTGTTGCCTCAGTTTCCAAATCACAAGTCCTTTGGTTGCTAATAAAATTGTTGCTTCTGGTTTTTTGTAATTATTAAGTCTTAGAGATGAGAGTGGAGGTCAGCCCTCTTCAGTATTATCAGTGATGGAAAGGTCTGCAGAGGAACGGTGTTGGGGCAGATGCATACCTCCCAGCCTCCAGTGGTTTCAGACACAGTGGTCTGGAACTTGGTAAGCACCATGGCTGCACTTTGGTGTCAGCCCTGTGATGTAAGAAATCTAATGTTTCCACTGTGGAAGTGGTTTCCTAGTGAGCTTGTAGTGCTAGAGATTGCACATGGGTGGCTGGAACTCCGTTGTGTCTCTGAAGCGTTGGCAGCCTGTTGTGACTCTAGTGTCACTTTACACTGCATCGTTGAGGTCAGGCTGTGGAAATAAATTTTTTACCAGCCTGGCTAGGATGGGGTGATCAGTCCTAGTCCTATCAATCCTATAAACCAGTGCATTTGATTACCTTGTATTGGTGCAATTTAACCCCCAAAGAGCCATAGTAGAGCTTCTTCTATGACATCCCAAGTACGTATGGAATATGTTCACCTCTCTGCCTGCTGCTCAGCCAGTGTTTCAGAAAGGCTGGGTGGCAGTGCTGTGCAACCTCAGCCCTCACAGTGAGCTCATCCTGTCCATTCTCCTTACAGCACTCTCCTTGCCCCTGCTCTGGCCCTTCTCTCATCACTTGTGCCACCACCGCCCATGAGACCATCTGAACACACGTGCAGGCATCCTGGTGAGCAGAGAGTGCTGCCAGAAGTCTGGGTGGCATTTGGAGCTGCCACTTGAGGGAGAGGAGTTGTCATCAGGGTGGAGCAGACAGGAGAGCGTGCCTTGGAACACAGCTCATCTGCTGGCAGCCTGGAGCCACAGCCCAGCTTTGTGCCAGGAGGGCAGTGCTGATGGCTGCCAAGTCATTCTGTGCAGCCTGGCTTAAATCACAGCTGCTCCTTTCTGCCTGGTCCCGGGGAAACCTAAGCCTTTGGGAATCACTTTGGCCACTGTTGCAACCCCCAGTGAATAAACAAGGGGATAAACCTGGTGGGGTGGAATATGTCTTGGACATGAGGCTGAAGGTGCAGAAAGACCTGGTGGAGAGCTCAGGGGTGTGCCCAAGTGGTCTCTGGGGCAAAGGGGCACAAAGGGGCCCTGCAGTCCCCAGTGGCTGCTTCCAGGCCGTGGCTGACTCTTCCTCCAGCTAGTTTGTGGGTCTGCAATGTTTGATGGTTTGATGATGTGACTTACATTTAACTGTGAGCAGGCATGGAAAAGGAAAGCTTTTTATTTGGAAGGTGGTGTGAAAGGCAGAGCTGAGGAGAGAGATAAAACACATCCAGGTGAGAAATGCCAAAGTGGGACTGACCTCTTTAGAAATCACCCAAGATGTGTTTCCTCTTTCTTTGGAAAATGCAATTTCAGTTCTGTGACCTGTCTTGTAGTGTGCAAGGGCTGCTGTATGCAGCTGTCAAGCCCGAGAAGATTTTGTTACTATGTGAGACAAGCAATGGAGGTAAAAGCGATGGAAATGACAGTGAACAGTCATATGGCTCCAGAGGTGAGCTGTGTGGATTGCTTGCAGCATGGAACCATAGAAGCACAGAATAGTTTGGGTTGGAAGCAACCTTAAAGATCATCTAGCTCCAACCTACCTGCCACCTTCCTCTAGAGCAGGTTGTTAACAAGTGTGACTTCCTGGGGCCCTGCATGCTTCCTCCAGCTGAATTTTGCAACCTGCATTTGCTTTTCACATCAGGTACTTCAGATATATCTGACCTTTAAAGAGTCACCTCTCTAGTCAACATTTAACCCTGTGTTGGGGAAGCATAAAACAAGCAAACGAAAGCTCTGATATTTACTATCAGATATTTTCTTTTCTCTTCCTCCTCCCGGTTTAAACTAGGTAGACCTTTGTGCTCTGTGATTTTGAATCTTTTGATGAAGGAATGCATTTGTCACAGCAATGGGTCGTTTAGCTCTGTGATTGCTCAGTGCTAGGAAGGTGAGACCCAGTTTTAAAAAGAGCAGGTTGATTAGCTCTTTGCTAAGATCAAGTACTTAACAAGTAACAAGAACTGCCTTCCTATGACTGGCTTTCCAAGTGGAAATCTGAATGAGACTTGAAGCATTGTACTGACCCTCTGAATTATACATTTGAAGCATCATTTTCTTACAGCCTTCTTGGATTTTCACTTTAAAATTACTTACAACAAGACCATTTCATTTGGGATATGTAACTTGCTTTGAATATTTATCATTTTATGATTATATTGCATTAATTAATAAAAAAACACCAAATCCCTGACTTTCTTCGGGACTGACTTCCAAAATATTGTTAGTAAGACAGGTAGGAGTGTCCATTAAAAAAAGGTGAAAATTTTGTCTCCAAAAGAGACACAGTAAAATAAGGCATGGTTATATTTAAAGATTTATAATAATTTTAAAATATAGTTTGGATTAATTTGCTATTTCTTCCTCTATTACTGGTGCCTGCTCTTATTTGCTGCAAGTTTTAGGCATCTCCTATAATTTAATCTGCAACTTGGATTGTTTTCCATCAATTAAAATCTTTAAAATATGTATTTCTGTATCTTCATCTATGGCTAACTTGTTCAATAATCCATATCTTATGCTGCTCATTGAACTGGTTTTAGTTAGGAAGAGATGATATACAGTATTATATTGTATACAGTGCCAAAGTAAACCAAATGTCAGCTTTTAGCGAGGTGGCTGCCATCAGCCATAAGCACAGATTTTTTTATTATGTGTATGGGCCACAGTTGTGAAGCAGTCAGATCTAAACTGTCAGCAATCCCCATGCTTCTAGAACAGTGGCCTGCTTTAGGTGGAAGGCTGAATTACCTGTCATGTCACAGAGACATTTGCAGGTGGGGAAACCTGTTTTTAAGCAATTCACAGGTATCTCCTGGCAGTGTAAGATTTCTAGCAATGCTTTTGAGACCTGTTTCAAGGACGGAGTTGAGGAATATACGTTGTGGTTTGAGATTCCTTGTGTTTAGCTCTTTTGCAGAATCCTGGGCTGCTGGCAGCAGAGTTAAGGTGAGGTTTTGTGTGTCCTTCCCCACCTAGCCCAGTGCCATGGGCTCTGCAGAGGGACAGGTCTGCTCAGCCCCTCCATCTGCAAACCAGGAGTTCCTCCACAAACACTTGCATTCTGAGCTGGGTGTGCTCTTGGAGCACCGCTCTTTCATGTGTTTTTCTAAAACATCACATGTTAAGGAATAGCAGAAAGGCTTACATGATCAGCTAATAAACTTAAAAAGTAGGAAGTAATAAACTAATTAAAAGTCTAATATTCCAGACTAAGCTAAGATGTCCATCTCCAGAGTTCATTGTTCTCTGTGTCCCAGGAGTTAAGATGGAGCTTTTCTCACAAGGAGGGTTTTGGTTTTAGTATTTTGTTGTCACTTGGTATACAAGTTGGTATTTGTTGTGTTGTGTGGTCTACTGTGGGTCAGAAGCAGCACATTGGAAAGCCCGTTAAAGTCAAAGGGTTTTTGTTTTTTTGGCTAAGCTTGGGTTCAAAATAGTGGAAACTGTTTTATGAGCTTTTGATGCAAGACCCTAATCCAGAAAATCATTTAAGCATACCTACTTAGCTTTTAAGTACAGTTGATTAACTGTGAAAGAAAATGCTATAGCGCTCTGTGAAGATTGAATTAATGTATTTTTGAAAAGCTAACACGCTACTTTTGTTCTGATAAAAAAACCCCCTAAAATCTCTCTTCAGAAGGACTGACAAGTTATAAGAAGCTCTGTTATCCTTCTCTGACTTAGGTCTGCATTTATCCTGCAAGCACAAGTGACTTCTGTTAGTGTTTGTACTGTATTTGTGAACACCTAAGAATATGTTTCCAGTGGATGAGTTTGAATTGCTTACTAGGAAATAATCACAGAAATTCTGCTGTGACGTGAAATTATATACTGTCTTTAAAAGGGGAAAATATAAAGGCTTCTCAGTGCTACTGAATATGCAGTCTGCCTGCAAAGGTATCTTGAGATTAGCTGAAAGTTGTTTTATGATTGGCTATGGTGGACAGGTGAACAGTGGAAGCATTCAAATGAAATTATTTGCACAATGTTTTTCAAATCTTAGTGAATTTTAGTGATGAAAATTTTCTGATGAATCCTATTGTTTATAGTTGTGTATTTCCACGGATGTGCAGAGTCTTGAACACTGGGGCAAAGAAGTAGGTAAGAAAGCCTGGAAAAGCAAAAGCTGCCAGTTAGTAACAGATGCACCAGTGTGTTGTAGTGATGGAGATCAGAGGAGCCACAGCATAGCTGTGTTACAGAGCCACGTGGTTGTCCTATGACAGGGTATCCTGAACACAAGAAAATTCTAGAAGACCTGAGAGGCCATTGAAAACCTCTCGTGAGTTCATATTTTACTGCATGTGACCCTGGAGTTTTGCAATGTTTTTCTGCTTTACCTGGATGCAGAGTGGTGTTCTTTGTTTAGCAATCAATTGTTATATTACTTCATATCATAACCATGCATGGAGTGGATGCTGAACCACAAAGCTCCTGCTCTGAAAAGCTTGTGTGAGACAACCTGTTAAGTTGGAAATCTCTTTCATGCTGGCAGTAATTTAACCAGTTGGTAATGAAGCCATGTAGAGTTTTCACTGGTAAGGAAGGGTTCAAGAGATACCAGTGTGCTTAAGCCCTGAGGTCTTGTGAAATAGTCTTGAGTACTAGCTTAGAGGAACTCCGGCTGCATTTCAGGTATCTAATGTTACTGCAAGTGACTTGCTATATGTGAAGTTAATTTTGAAAGGGTTTAAGGTATTTTAGGACACCCTGCTTCCAGTGGATTCTTGCAGTACCTGTAATAAGGGGAAGTTCTTTCCCTCCTCTGATGTATTTGAATAAAGGTTCTCACAGACTTCTCACAGACACCTGAAAATAGTACATCCCTCATTCACAGGCACTAAAAGTCTGTTTGGATCTTTCAGATATTTCTGATTATTGACATCGTCAGTCTTTCTTTACAGGTACTGTATGCCTGAGTAGTGAGGCAATTCTGTTGATTCTCCACGATCATCTGTTGCTTTTGACAAACCTGTTCAACAATGCAAGGCACTGGTAGTTAAGATCTTTTAGAAAACCCCAGCTGTTTGGAAGTGACATTGTGTAATGGTTTCACTGAACACAGAGTGTATGCAGAGCTGAGGTATGGTGCTTGACAGAACTTTTCAGCTCTTGAAGTACTGTTTTGGCTAAGACACTGTGTTTCTCTGTTATCAGTATAAATTTGTTGCAGTTTCAGTAAGCTACTTACAACTTGATTGTTCTGTCTAGTTTCCAGCACAACTGTACTTTCCCTAAATGAACTAACCTGTTACGTAAACTGGCTAGTCATTGTGTGATTTCTGATTATCTGCACCTGTCTGGAGCTACAATGTGCCATTAAAAGCAATTGCTGTTGTTTTTTCCAAAAATTGGTTGTGTTTCAATAATGGGTGAAATTATTCTGCCACAGAGATATGTGCCTTTTAATTTTCCTTTGCAGGGAATTGAACAGTGTCCAAAGCAGCGTGGCGTTTCCTTAGAAAATATGTGTATCTGTGCCTTTCACCCTAAAGCGGGCATAAGCACGCTAAGGATACTAAAAGATTGTTGTTTCGTCTTGACAGTGTAAGCTAATTTTCCTGAGTTCAGTACTTCACCAGTGAACGGTGCTGATTGTCTGGTCTCGAAGGAGCTGAATGTTTCTTACAGCTCTTGTTTTAGTAAAGTTAATTTCAGGGCAGGGGGAGGGTACATTAACCCCCTGCTTGGCAGTGTTTATTTGTCACGGTGCACCTACAGGCTTTGCCTTCGGCCAGCCTTTGCGGGGTGGTGGTGGAGGGGTGTGTGGGCTGAGGCAGCAGGAAGCAGAAGCAAAAACTGAAGCGTTCACGCGTTTTTGCTGGACGGGTGGTGGTGAAATTAGTGAGGGGAGCAGCACAGCAGGGCATCACAGGGCTGCCTTGCCCTGTCCCTGGAGGCTGGTGAGCCGGGCTCTGTGCACCTGCCCAGCCACCCCAGTGGGATGGTGGCACAGTCACGCTCCTCGCTGACAGCGCTCCTGCGTTTTGGAGGGCCTCTCTGCTAGGCTGGGTTTTTAGGTTTTGTCTGCTCAACAGAAATAATTTGAAATAAATGGGTGGTGCATATGTTTCCCTATATATTACACTCTGATCTCTTTCTTTACTTCTGGAAACCTTAATTTTTGAACATTTTGACCTGACAATGTCCCTTTAATACCATATTATGCAAGGATCTCAGACATTAAAGATATTGGAAAAGTGATTAAAAGCAATTTTCTAAAAACTACTCATGTGCCTTAAATTTCAGAGCCAAACTCTTGCCACTCCATTGACTAAATCAGTCTGGAAATCTCCAAAGCCTCTTCTGTGGCAGGGAATTATAAGCAGCAAACCTAATCCTCAGGCTGGTGAGAAAAGAGAAGCCAAAAGTCCCAAACAAAGGTCTCAGGACTTCCTTAGAGGAAAAATCAGGAGGAAAGATGCAATATAAACTTGGCTTCAGGTCTTTGGTATATCAGAGCAGAAATTTGCCGGTCAGAAGGAATATGTAGTTGTATTTTTGCCTCCTTTAGGATTTAGCGGTGAAAATGATACATGTTGATGATGGGTGGAGTATGTGTACTTCACTGTAGTAACAGGAAACATTTTAATTTGTGGTTGAAATTTAATTAAATTATGACTGTTTCAGAATATTAGTCAGAGTTTTGTGAAAGGAGATGTACATGCTACAGAAGTCTTTTACAAAACTAGGAATCAAGGGCTAGAAAAGTCCCAAGCTCAGAAGTCTTCTCTTTCTATTTTCACTTGCCCAGCCCGAAAGTCATGGATGACTGTAAAAAAGCATGAAGTTTCAAACCCCTTTTCCTGATGATACAATCTGTCTAAAAACCTAAGTAAAGCCTTAGATTAGGAAATTAATGTTGAGGTTCTGCTGTAAATTGTACACACTAAGTGAAGATTTTACCTATAAAAATTAAGAATAATTACTTAATTAATACCCAGAGATTTCAAAGTTCAGCATCCAGCAGTTACTGCCCCTTTCAAGGGAATTTGATCCTGATAGACCTGAAGAGAAAGGTTCAAAGATTTCCAGTGAGATTCTTTGAAAAAGATCTGTGTGCCATAATGGCTGGAGGTGTAACAGGCACCACTGACACAGCATACCAGGAGGCAGGGGAGAAAGCCCATCTGTCATGCACCCTGAGTGCTAGGTCCTTGCTTTTGCATTTCACTCTAGACCTAGTTCAGCAAAATATAACCAGAACACATCTGTTCTTGACTCTGTGAAGAATAGTAAAAGAAGGACTCACCCATCTCTTTCAGGTAAAGTGAAAATCTTGCCTGTTTTGACAGCTTCAGTAAGATTGCAGTTTGCTAGTCTTCTGGCAGAAGGAGAATGCAATACTTAATGCAGTTTTGATTAATCCTTGCCACTTTCTCTATTCTACACAGATAGAAGTGTTTGATAGAAGATATAAATAATTCTCATGGTGGCAATAAATTTAAATATCGATCTTCTTGGGGGATTCTGTAAAGCTTGAAGTGCTAGGACTGTTCAGTGCTGTAGCTTCAGCTTGTAGTCTTACACCTAACATGATGGGAATAGTTCTGAGTATCTATCTATATAGAGCCATATTGTCATTACAGTGCAACTTTTGACATCATGTTCCAAAGTTCAGGAATGCATTTATATTTGAAATGTCCTTTTAGCCCCCCAAGTCTTGGATCGAAGAGGTCTTCAGTAAAAGAGAATGTGGCCACATTATTCTCAGCTCAAAAGATCCACACAGGTAAAACAAGGAATTTCTCTTTTTTTTTTTTCTGTTGCATTTAAAAAGAATCAGAATAATTTTTATGGGCATTGTGTTTGGTTTGGATGGTGTTTTTTAATGTCTCAGTCAATGATTGCTGGTCTATGGGTTTTCATGGATCCCATCACCAGTCTGTTTTAAATGAAACTGTTTATTTGCATTAGAAATTGGCAGAATTAACCTTACTATGCTTCTCAGATTTGTTGCCCTCAGTGTGGTAACAAAACAAGGTGTGGTATCCAATTAGGAGACTGAGTTACATGGAGTTACTGCTGCACCAGTTTTTCCCTTCCTCAGAATAATTACTGCTGCTAATCACAGTCTTCTGATACAGAAATTTCTGATCATACTGGTGTAGAGTATGAAAAGGGTAAGGAATAGATCAAATCCTCAGTCTGTGCTTTAGGACCTGAGGAAGCAAACATAGCTTGGCATTCCATATTATGCATTTAGTGGATGGTGTGGCCTAGATAAATTTTAAGAGATCACATTCTGAGAATGTAAACTTGTAATTTTGATCATATGGTTTTGAACACGTGGGTAGTGTAGCACACGTAAAATAGATAACTCCTCTATGAAATGCAGAGCTGACATGCAGTTTGAGTTCTAAAATGCCAAACAAATCATTAAAGTTATCCAGTACATTTTCCAGGGGTTAGTGGTGGAGATGACAGCCTGTTTTGTTGTTGATGAGAATTCTTTCACTGTTGAATTGATACTATAAGAATAGTGTTAAAGCTGTCTTATTTTACACAACCATATATTAATTATCCACCTTTTATCACAGATGTCCTGCAGGATGCCAGGTGTGCCAGAATTTGATCAGGTAAGAGTGCCGTACATATATATGTACTATTTTTATAGTGACCTAGTAACAGGCAATCCCAGTCAAGGAAGCAATGACAAGAGAAATATCCTTCTTGTTTTATGGTCAGAGCAGCATTTCTAGGGATGTACTGGAGAATGCTTGGCATAAATATAAGTAGAATAAATTGTGCGACAACCTTTGATTTATTTGCAATAGAAAATTCTACCCAAATACCTTGCATGCATGATTTTGTTTTAATCTCCTCTTGAGGAATGAAAAGCAGAAATATGTCTTTAAATGAGAGTCAATTCCAGCTATATCCCAGATAATATGAAGGAGAGTGAGTCTATAGCAATAGAGAACAGTGAGCTTTATGGAAAGAAAAAGAAAACAAAGGGAGAAGGAAAAGGGTAAAAGAAACATCCCTGATAATAGGTTTTTTGAATATTTTTCATCTTCTCTGCAGTGAGGATCTGAGTTCCTGCTTTTGGGAAGGCAAACAACAAAATTTTCATTACTTTGGTGCTTTTGAATTGTGTTATTTTCAGGGAAATTGTATTTTGTGACCCGTATTAGATAGTTGTTTTCAATCCAATAGTTGTCATTCAGATGGTATTACCAAACAGTTTTTGGTACTGTATATTTATTGTAATACATTATCAGTTATTGGAAAAAAAAGTTCAACTTTCATTTGTTTTATGTTAAAGGCATCTGATGGCTGAGGGAACAACTGGTGACTAGCAAGCTGGTGTCAAGTAGTCCCATAATCTATGTTAACAGGATTATCTGCCTTTTCATTATGCTTCACATTTCATTTTGCTTCTGAGATTTACAGGGGTCATGTTTTACAAAGAGTAAATAAATTACTCCTGAAATCAGATCATTGTAAAGGGCTGATGTGCAGAATGGTGCTGGCACTGTAAGGCGACTGATTTGTGTTTCTGTTCAGAACGTGTGAGCTCCTTCTAGGAGAATGGTCTCATGTATATCTTGCAGATATTCATGAATAGATGAATTCAAAGAGCAGAATCGATATTCAAAGATTTTTGCAGGTCTTTCTCAGAGAAGAAATGCAGAGGGCGTTTTAGTGCTTCCTGCTAACCTGCAGATACTCAACTGTGTATCGCAACTAAAGTTACATTTCCCTTCAAAACACAGTAGTTCAATTTCATCTCAATCAAGACTACAGCACTTCTGTGGTTGTCCCCCTCTCCCCCTCAGAGTGACCACGTTTGTAATTGTTCTGGGAAGATCAGTAGGACAAAAATTAACCCACAGGTGTGGAAAACCAAAAGATGAGCTTTCACCAAATCAGGCTCCTAGTCAAACACAGTTTATCTGCCTAAATGTGAATACAATGCTAGGAGAGGGAAGAAGAGAAACGGGAAATGTGCACTCCATTGGATGGATTTGTTTTTTTCTTTTACCTTTCTCTGTCAAGACATCCTGCATCTCTGTGTGTCTTTTATCTTGTAGTTGTTTCAGTTTTTGCTGAGCATTTTCATGCTGTTTAGTTTAATATGAATCCAGTTTGTTGGTCTGTGTATGTTTGCAGAATGTGTGTGGGTATATAATGTCCATTTCAGTCAGCCCTCATCTTGCAAGTATATTTTCCAAATGTTAACTGTTCTTGTCTTCTTGAGTATCTCAAGGTGCTCAGAGAGCTTTGTTCTAGGAGAATTTTTCTGTTCCTAACAAGGAGAAATAATTTCCATACAATTGTTATTACTGGTTATATTGTGTTTATTAGATCAGAAGGTTTTGGGCCTCCTGAGTTTTGTAGTTTTCCACAAGAGTCAAAAAATCATGTGTATATACTTGATGCCTACTATAATTTGACCTCATATTGTGGGCAAATAAAATCTCCTAATGATTTCCTTTGTAGAGAACTTCCAAGGTTTGCAAGCGGTTTGTGAATGGAAACAGTTTGTGAATGAGTTATGCAACTAATTTGTTAATTCTAAGTAGAATTACTCCATTTGGAAGTTGCTAATCAAATCAGAGTAACTTACCAGTACCTTTGCCCGTTCTCCCCTGGTGAGCTGAAATGTGTGTCTATCTACTCTTCTGTGCAGTACTCACAAAAACATCCCCGGCAGCAGTTAAAATTGACTCACTATATGAGTATTCAGAAGTGAGGTGTCAATTTCCTGCATCTTTATACAGCTGAGCTCTTCTTGCAATTTGTCTATATATCTCACCTTTAAGGCATAAGTTTTAGACACAACTTCTAAATTGCTGCCTGTTAGGGCACTGGATATTTTAGTCTGACTCCTGCAGTTACTTTCACTTCAGTGTCGACCCTTTGGGTTTTCCCTTGTTGCTCAAAGTGTGAATTTTCTAGTAGACTGCTTTTATGTTACTGGTGATGTCCCCACCTTCTCTGGTAGCTTGGTGAGCTTTTGAGGCAAAAAAGGCAAAGTCATTGCAAAGATGCTTTGTATCAATGCATATCCATATATCCGGAGGATCTCAGGCTGTCAGGGACATGGTCTCCAGTATGCTCTGCCAGGTGGGTCAGACAAAGATGCTTCACTCAGTTGTGTGAAACCCCCAAGGATGGAGATGACCCACCCTCCCCAGGTCCTGACTCCGCTGCGGGGTTGTCCTCCTGGAAAAAAGGCTTCTTCTTATTTCCAGCCTCAGATTCCCATGTTTCAGCAGTGCTGCTCCCTCTCACCCTTCTGCCATGCATCACTGACGAGCCTACCTACATCTTCTGCATCTTGTCCCATCAGTGCTGGGTGTGTTATTGGAGCACCTGAAGCCATCTCTCGTCCCAGCAGAACCATTCCCTGTCGCAGAGACCGAGGGCTCCAGCCCCACCATCTGTCACCAGAATAGTCACTCTGCCCCTGAAGCCTCTCCAGTTTGCTGGTGTCTCTTCTGTGTTGTGGACTGAAGTCGGAGCTGGTACTGAGACAGGGGCTGACAAGCACCAAGCAGAGGGGACGGGCCCTGCTGTCCCCTGTCTCTCGGGCCATGTCCTGCTCACACCACCCCAAGCACCTCTGGCCCTCGTTGCTGCTCAGGCACATGGATGACACTGGCTCAGCCTACTGACACCAGGACCGTGTCCCAGAGCTGCCCTGCCCCTAGGGCTGCACATCCTCTCCATCCCCTTTTCCAGGTGGCAGGTGGACAGGCTGAACAGGAGTGGCCCTGTACAGACCTTGAGGAACCCTTCTTGATACTGGCCCACCACCCAGCCAGGTCCTTACCTGCCAGCCTGTCATCCCTCCCACACTGTAATGTAACCCCAGCTACAGAAGCCTGGCTAGAACAAAGGTAGGTGCTTTCCTCTCATCCCCACAATTATGCTGCAGATGGTGGTGAGGTGGGTGAGGCATGACTGACCCTTGGTAAATCCTTGATTACTGCTTCCTGTCACTGTCTCCTCCTTCATGCGGCCAGGTGTGGGCTCCAGGAGGTCTCACTCTTTGATTTTACCTCAGACTTACGGCCAGATGGCCAGCCTGCTGTTCCCTAGGGTGGCTTTTGCCTGTTTTTGAAGGCATGCATGACATTTGCCTTTCTCCAGTTATTGGAGACACCCTGATTTTCACAGCCTTGGAATCTGGCTGTACAAGGGTATGAGCCATGTCCTTCAGCAACCTGGGATGCAGCCTGACATGCGTGTGAAACAAGTGCTCCTGTGCTAAACATCATCTCAGCGGGCTAGTGCCACTCCACCTTGAGCCCTGTGTCCCAGAGTGTAGGAGGCTTCCTTCTCCAGTTTGCTTTTGCAGAGCATTGAATCAACCAAACGAATTTGCCTGGGTTGAAAAATGGAGTGCAGACCTAATTTCATGGCTTATGGGTATCTTGAAGTACCTTACTAAAGCAGCTCACCTCCTGCATTTCATTCAGGTTGTTTTGGGGTTTGGTTTTGGTTGATTGGTTAGTTGGTCGGTTTTAAAAATCTGTTTCTTTGTCACCAGTTAGTTCTCACTCATCTCCACTGAAAACTCTCTCTTTTAGAATGCACATCTCCAGAATCTTGCAGATGTTTACATCTAACCTGCCCCTAAATGGACAAGTAGTACAGCTGAGGCCTGAGGCAGTCGTTGTGTTTGGGTTGTGAAGGATGTTTGGTTTCTTAAAAGAGGAGAAGTGAAGAATTTCTCTCCATTTCCTAGGGTATATTAACTTCTGAAATGTCTGAAGGAGAACTGGAGTGTCAGCTGTCACTATAAATTACACTGAAGTTAATCCTGTAGAAGAGACTGAGGCCTGTTGAAGCCTGTGTGAGAGTAATGATTGAATTTGGAACCTGGGTTGTTATTCCAGATGCCAACCTTTAATGCTAACTGAGTTTCTGGTATCTTTCTGTCCTGTTTCTGGCTAGGACAGGGTTAATTACTTACAGAAGCCAAGCAGGGGCCTGGCTGGGACCCAGAGGTTGTTCTCTGCCACGGTCAGGTCATTGCCAAGGCTTGGGCTGAAGGGAATCTCTTCTGGGGAGGAGGGGTCCCTTCTGGATCAAGGTAGTGTGGTCCTGTCTATTGTCAGGGGTTTTCCATGTGAACTGTTCATTTTTTGTGTGCCTTGTCATCAGTTTGTTGTTACTGTTCATTTCCTTATCTCATTGCTGTTTCCAGCAAACTGCTCTTACCTCAATCCATGATCTTTACCTTTTGTGCCTCCAGTTCTCCTCTCCCGCTCCAGCAGAGGGAAGGTCATGGGGAGGAGGAGGAGTGAGTAAACATGGCTTGACATGTTTCAGTGGGAACACCAAACTGGGAAAGCACAGAATCACAGAATCACAAGCTTGGAAGAGCCTGTTAAGATGACTGAGTCCAACCCATGCCCTAACACCTCAACTAAACTATGCCACTGAGTGCCACATCCAGTCTTTTTTAAACACATTCAGGGATGGTGGCTCCACCACCTCCCCAGGCAGGCTGTTCCAGTACTTGATCACTCTTTCCATAAAAAACTTTTTCCTAATCTCCAAGCTGTATTTCCCTTGGCGCAGCTCAAGACTGTGTCCTCTGGTTCTGTCAGTTGTTGCCTGGAGGAAGAGACCAACCCCCACCTGACTACAGCCACCTTTCAGGAAGTTGTAGAGAGTGATAAGGTCACCCCTGAGTCTCCTTTTATCCAGGCTAAACACCCCCAGCTCCCTCAGTTGTTCCTCACAGGGCTTGTGTTCCAAGCCCCTCACCAGCCTTGTTGCCTTCCTCTGGACGCATTCAAGTGTCTTAATGTCCTTCCTAAACCATGGAATACCATTCCTAAAACATAACAGCCTTATTTGGCACCTAATGTGCAGCAGGAAGAGCTGAGATAACAACTGATCAGGCCAGAGCCAGCTGGAAACGAATGTTGATCTCGGTATTTGTTGCAGTAGGTATGGAGCCACTGGTCACAATGTTACTAGGTCTGTTCCTGTGGCTGTGGTGCCCAACGCTGTGTGTGTTAGCATATGCGCTCCTTGCAAAGCTCTTTCTCTAATTAGGGGGAAGAATCAAGATTGCTTTGTTGCTGTACTGTGTGATATCAGCTTATGGCATCACAGCATCAGGGGCAATGAAGGTCATTTGTGATGTGTATTCGGTGTTGCTCTCCTAACCTTATCTTGGGTGCTACCTTTGGGAGTCCATTAATAATCATATCAAGTCCATGGGGAGAGCAGGGGAGGATGATTTTCTCCAGCTTTTCATCCCCTTTTCCTCCTTCAGGCCTGTTACAACAGCTTTGGAGAATTTTGAATTTATTTTGCATGTTGAGGAAACCATGTTCTTGTTGCTAAGTCTGCCAGGTCCCCCAATATGGTCCACACCATGGTAGAGTCAAGAAAGAGATTTCTGGGGGCATTTTTCAGAGTTCTGCCCCAAGGGTGGGCAGTCATGAGCAGCATGCAATGCGGAAGGACATGGGCCAGTATTTGAAAGATTTCTCCAGTGATTTGGAAGTTCACCCATGATCAACTACACAACCCTGTTAAAATGATAAAATATATAATGGAAAAATGCTGTGGCAGTTTCAGAGAGCTGCAAAGTTATGCAACGTGCTGGGCTCTGACTGCTCATTATCGAACACTGCTCAATACTAGAATGTGCCCTCAGGGTGAAGACAATGAAAGCAAAGCGAGAGGCACTGTGGCCACTCAGCTGCAACTGAACCAGAGGAACAACCAGTGCCAGTAGTGGTTGCTGCTACAAGTGAAGAAATCCAAGATCAGTTCACTTAGAAAGGGCTGAAGAGGAAGTAGGGCCCTCATGACATGAGGAAGAGGGAGGGCCAGATCCCCTGATCCCTATCCCTGGGTGAGCTGTGAGATATATGAAATATTTCAGCTGCCAGTCAGGTGACCTGGCTGCTCTGATGCTTGGGTACTGTGGCCCATGATATGAAAGCAGATGATAGCTGGGATCCCTGTCCCAGGATGTGGCATTGACAAGGGGATTGGGAAGAGGACAGAAGCTCTCAGCCTTTGGGAGGTGACTCCTGTCAAGTGTGAGAGAAACGTATTCTCTCAAGGATGATCTAGTAGTGCACCCAGGCACCCAGGGACACCATGGAGAAAGGTATCCAGTACCTGAGAGAACTGGTTGTGCTGGAGTTAATTTCTAGGGATTCAAATAATGCACAATGAGCAGTGCCCTGTAGACCTGGATGAGGTCTAGTGTGCACAATTCACGTGGCAGAATTTTGTGTGGAGCACACGATCATCGTACACCAACTCATTGGCATTGATGTCCATGATAGGAGGAGAACAAACAGTGCTTCACGTAATGTACTGGTTTAGGGCAAATTTGGGAGAGAACACCAAAAGGGCCCCCCCCCACAGAAAGCAAACCCACATGGCCCCTCCCCCCAACCAGTTCCAGGAAAAATTCCTCAGAGANCTTTGGGGATGTAAGCATCACCCTAGGGCAGGTAACTACAGGATTCCAGCAATATGAAGATGATTTGTTTGTTTCCCTACTGGCTTGTGCCTTGGCTGTGGAAAGACTGCCCAAGACTGCCCAAAACTGCAGATTGGAAAGGCTTGAGTAAGGTAGAGAGGAAATGTCCCATACCCCACCAGTATGGACTGGAGTCTGCTATTAGGAGCAAGTGGACCCCTTCAAGAGAGAGGGCTAACCTGTTACCTGGCGTAACAATGAGGTAACCTGTGGTTTTTGTTGTGTGACCAGCACACCATGGAGAGGACATATGAAGTAGGATGGAAAATTCTCCTGAAGACTTCTTTTGCCATAAACCAAAGTAAGGTCAGGGGACCTGCCCAGGAAATTCAGTTTTTAGGACTAAAATGATGGATGTTGTCAAATTCCAGTGGATGTGGTCAACACATTAGTAGCTGTGGTCCCAGCCAACAAGCAAGAATGAAACATAGGCTTTCCCAGGTGTTGTGGGTTTTTGAAGGATCTGTGTTTAGGATTACAGTCAGATTGAAAATCCTCTTGATCAAGTGACCTGGAAGAAGAGTGATTTTAAGTGAGGTCCTGAACAACAAGCTTTTGAACAAATCAAACTTGAGGCTAATCATGCAACAGACCTTGTGTCAGTCATGACAGAACAAGATGTGAAAAATGTGCTCTGCATTGCAGATGGGGAGAATGGTCCTTTCTGGAGTCTCTGGCAAAATGTACCTGGAGAGGCACCAGGATGACCCCTGGGGTTCTGGAGTCAGGGATATTCTGGGTTGAGGAATGGTACTCTCCAGTTCAGTGCCCACACCAAGATTCTCCAAAACCACATGCCTCTCTCTCCCACTCCATCTTCCTCTCCCCCTTTCCACTGCAGTGGGGTGAAGCTGAGAATTGGAGACTCAAAAGGCAAAAGATCATGGTTTGAGATAAGAACAATTTACTGGAAACAACAATCTGATAAGAAAAAAGCAAACAGTAACAGCAACAATGTTAATAAAAAAACGTACAAAAAAAAAAAAAAAAGGAAGAGTGATCATGCAAAAATGCTCACTGCGGAGCTCATGACCCGAACAGGGCCAACCTCACTGCTCTGTCTCTCTTGGGAATGGCACCACCTGAACCTGTCTCTGGCTTGAAACCAGCTCCCTCCACTACACTTATTCAACCAGAAATAATCCCTTCTCCCCACAAGACAGAGAGACACCCTCACCTCTGCCTCCAGCAATGATGTGAGGTAGTAAAGAGTAACATCTGGGCCCTAGCCATGCTCCATTGCAACTGGAACAAGAAACTAACCCTGTCCTGGACAAAAGCAGGACAGGGATACAAAGGATCTGAGGCCTGCTATACCCCAACTGAAAAAGAGACCCTGGCATCTTATGAAAGGGTTGGAGCTGCTTCAGAAGTGATTGGCAACAAAGCACAGCTCCTCCTGGCACCTGCCTGCCAGTGCTGGGCTGGATGTGCAAAGGGAAAGTCCCTGTCACACATCATGCCATTCATACTTTATAGGGTAAGTGGGGTGTGCTGATGACACAGCGAGCTTGAACAGGAATCCCCAGTCACCCAGGAATCAGGAACTGACCTAAAACCAAAAATTTTTGGATTTTTCTCAGAAAAGGACAAAGAGGAGGTGACACATCCTGAGGAGGTCCCACCGTATAATAAGCTATCAGAAAATGAGAATTGTCTTCACTGAAGCTTTCTGCTGTATTGGAGGGACACATCAAAACTAGGAAGCTGCTGTATTGGAGTCCTATGTGGCAAGTTGCAGAAGCTATGGAGGGACAAGATGGATCAAGTCAGGTTGCAGAGCTGAACGCCATCCAGCTGGCTTTAGATATCGCAGAATGAGAGGAATGGCCAGTGCTCTACCTCTACACTGACTTGTGGATAGTAGCAAATGCACTGTAGGGGTGGCTTGAGCACTGGAAAAAGATGAATAGGAATGCAGAGGTAAACCCATCTGGGCTGCTGAACTCTGGAAAGACACCACTGCCTATGCAGAGAAGCTGGCTGTAAAGGCACGTCATGTGGACGCACACACACCCAGGAGTTGGGCTACTGAAGAACATCACAGCAGTGGACAGGTGGATTGGGCTGCCAAGATTAAAGTGTCTTGGGTGGACTGGCAGCATAAGGGTGAATTATTGCTGGCTCATTGGGCCCATGACTCCTCAGGTCACCAGGGAAGAGATGCAACAATACAGATGGGCTCGTGATAGAGGCATGGGCTTAACCATGGATACTATTTCCCAGGTGATCCATAACTGTGAAGCATGTACTGTGATCAAGCAGGCCAAGTGAGTAAAGCCTCTGTGGTATGGGGGATGATGGGTAAAATATAAATATGGAGAGGCCTGGCAGATGAATTCCATAGACCCCTGGTCCTGACAGTACTGAGTGGGTATCGTTCTCTGTCATGCACCAGGGAAAGTCATGCATGTTCTCTGTCATGCACCAGCCTCTGGGAAAGTTGACTGGGACAATGGACTGTTAAAACCACGCTAAAATCAATGGGTGGTGGGACCTTCAAACATTGGGGTCTGCATTTAGGAAGGTCATCTGGTTGGCTAATATCAGAGACTCTGCCAATTGAACTTGCCCTGCCCAATTAAAACCTTCATGTACTCTAGAAGGGGAGAAAAGGATAAAGTCTCCATGGTGCATATGAGGAAGTCAGTTTGGATTAGTCCTGTCTCAAGCAAAGGCAAACCCACCCACAGGAATGTTTTTGTTCAATGACCTGGGTACGCTTGGTGGACAATGCAGAAGGACTGTGAAACCTGTGTACCTGTACCTGTGAAACAATGTGTGGTTATTGAGTGAGAAGAGTCTGTAATGTCAAACTGTGTGTGTGTTGTTGGTTGCTGAATGACGCTGGCACTGAATGCCATAACTACCATGGACAGTGGGTAGGGACTGCTCCAGATACACTGGTCATGAACTCATGATGCAGCTTGCAACCACCTGACAGCACACCAGCCCCCCTGCCCTGGAAGAGATCTAGGACAGACAGAACCCACAGCCATGTACTCAAGGAACTCAACAGATATGACTATGATACCTAAGCTTGTGTGTGTATATGTATGTGTGTGTGTATATATATGTATATGTATATATATGTATACAGTTGGAAGGTGTATGATTTGGTCATGAGGTAGGTGGTATAGAATAAGGGGTGAAAAATGTCCTCCTTCCAGCCAGGACAGGGTTATTTTTTGCAGTAGCCAGGAGGGGACATGGCTAGGACTTAGGGGTTATTCTCTACCACCTCACATCACTGCTGGAAGTGAGAGAAAGGAATCTCTTCCAGGGAGAATCACAGAATATGCCAAATTGGAAGGGATCCACAGTGAGCATTGACTCCAACTCCTGGCCTTGACAGGACTATTCCCAAGTCATACCCCGTGCTGAAGGGGTCTCTTCTGGGTTGGCGTAAAGTGACCGAGGGAGTGGTTAGGTATTGTCTATTGTTGGGGGGTTTCTGTGTGAAATGTTCATTTCTTGTGCCATCTGTTATTAGTATTGTTGCTGTTACTGTTGGTTCTCTTATCTTATTGGTGTTTCCAGTAAATTGTTCTTATCTCATTTTGCAATCTTTACCTTTTGTGCCTCCAATTCTTCTCTCCAGTGCACTGCAGGGAGAAGGGAAGAGAAAGCAGAGAGTGAGTGAGCAGTGTGTGGTTTGAGAGTCTCAGTGGGAGCATTAAACTGAGGAGTACCATACCCAAACCATGACAGTCTCCCTCAATACTGCACTTCAACCCATGTATTTAGTATATGCAGTTTACTGGCTGCCAAGGGTTAATATGAAGGTCACCCTGAAATTCTCCTCCTGATTGTTGAGGATAACTCCTAGATCTTTCTTTAGTACTTAGAATAACCAGTGGTAATACTCAAAGCAAACCTCAGTGTCCTACAACATTTCTCTGAATTGAAACATAAGCTGCATTGCTCAGGTCAGAATTTCTGTACGGGAGTCTCAGACGGTTACAGAATCTCACAGAATCACAGCATGGTTTGGACTGGAAGGGACTTTTGAAGACTGTCTAGTCCAACCCCTCCAACTGTTATCAGTGTTCCTCAGGCAGAGAACAAATTCTGTACCCAACTAAACATAATTATTATATAATTCAGTGCTATTTTGCTATTGTTGCAATTTTTTTCCGACATGGTTAATTTTTACTGTGTTCCATGTGAGACAACTGCAGTATTTTTCTTTGCAGGAAGTTATTTGAGCTATTCACATATAGATCCTAAAGCTGTATGTGAATCTGATATAAAATAATTTCTGTATTTTTAATGTGAGGTGCTGCTGTGGACGGCTGATTGGAGAACACCCAGGAACAGAGTGCAGCTGGCCTGTTTATCAGGCTGGTTCACAGAGTGATGGTGGAGAATGGTCTGTGCAAAAACACACAAAGATGAGTCCAACAGATGCATTTGGTACAATCAATTTTCAAGATGGAGACCACACTTACCATGCCAAGGTAATAGGTGCTGTGTTTATATGTCTGGCTTATTTTTGTAATTTCAGCATAAGAAAAGAAAGGCAAAGAAAGGCAAAAATTTGATCGGCTGCACATTGGATTGATTGCCTTAAGAGGGCAGGGGAATCTAAAAGTAAACCAGATTAAAGTGTGTGTATTTTTTTATGTTGAACTTCACTGTGGTTAGGGATATGCTGCCTGTATTGCTCACATGCATTTTTGTGCTGTCATGTTAAGGTAGTATGACAGCTCTAATCCTTCACAAGGTCTGCAGGACATTAATGCTTAGAACTTTGTATTGTGTTGCAGTTTCTTCTCCTGAAGTATTCAAAAGATGCTTATTTTACCCATTATTTTCCTTTCCAGTATATTAGACTTTCTTATGACAGCAATTTGGATCAGCTGTTGCATCTGATGGTTAAAGAATGGCAGATGGAATTGCCAAAGCTAGTGATCTCTGTTCATGGAGGCATTCAAAATTTCAAGCTTCCCTCAAAGGTCAAGCAGGTTTTCAGCAAAGGGCTGGTGAAGGCAGCTGAGTCTACAGGAGCATGGATAATTACAGAAGGCATCAACAGTGGTAGTGTAATTATTTTTCTTTGTTTTACTTTTCCTTTTGGTGTTTTTTTCCCTGCATAACAGCATGTACATTTAGGTCAAATAGAGCGAAATTATTTGAAAATTGGTGATACGTTAATACAAAATGAAATAGTTTTTATATAAGGAGAAGTGCATAATTCAAAGAGTGGGATCATGTTAGTTTGCTGTTGACAGGCATTCTGCATATTTTAATTAAAGAGCAGAGTATTCTGTGTGTAATAAGAAACACTGCATATAGCCAGAACTTAATTGCAGTAAATTTATCTGCTTCATTAAAATATTTATGTTCTGTGGACTATGATTAGTATTTTTGAAACAATTTTCAAAGCTCAATTTAACTTGTGTTTTATAATTGATAAAGTTTTGAATCAGGATAATCCATTAATTAGCCTATTAGTAGCTGAAAATCCCTTTGGACTACTCTCAAAAACTCAGAGGGGTCAGTAAACTGTTGAACTGAAAGTTTTAGTTCTTTAGCTGTTATTCAATCTGGTGATCTTACAGGAGAACTGTCCTGGGCATTTATGTAACTAATGAAGTTTTATGGATGTGAAAAGCACCATTAGCAACATGTAAGAGTATTATTAATTAGAAATATGTGCTGAGTTTGAAGCAGTGGTACATTACACCTGAGATGTGAAGTGTACATCAAATACACAAGTTGGGTATGATGTTTTGGTTTTGATTGAAACATAACTACAGTACAAATTAGGCGGTGTGAAACCTAACTTTCTTGGTGTCCTGTAGCAGGTCTCTGAATATAGAAGAAAAATTATCATTTGATTATCTGTTTAGGAGTGTCCAGGCATGTGGGGGATGCACTCAAAGGCCGTGCCTCACCACACCTGAGAAAGATCTGTGCTATTGGGATTCCTCCATGGGGTATCATTGAGAATCAGAGGGATCTCATTGGAAAAGATGTGAGTTGGATGCATTTTAATAACAAAAGCCTTCGTGTTCATGGGATGTTAGAGTTTTCTTGCATACTTGATTTTCTTCTAGATTAACTTCACTAGTTTGATATTTTTTTCACTAAAATAGAGGCTTAGATTTTACTCAGGAATAGAATTTTGTGGCATGTCGAGGCAGTGTATTTTGCTTTTTGTATATGAATGAATAGCTTTAAAATACATTTCTTCTTACAGGAAATTGCCATTCCTTTTTTAAATTTCATAATTATGTAGGCAACTCTCTTGTGGCTGTAAATGATGTTTTTCTATATTAAGATTCAGAATGGACAGTCCGGTTAGCAGTGTACACAAATAAGCTATTAATATGTGTATTATTTTATTCGCAGTCTATTTTATATTCACAAACTATGACTTTATGTGAGGGTATAATCTACTCAAGTGTCTAAAAGTACTTAAGTGGTAAGATGAAACCATTCCTAATAAATGTTAGCTCACATATTTTTAATGGGAATACAACCCAGGGAAACTATGCATGGTGTTCCAGCTGTTGCAAAGAATGTCAAGCAGTGACTCTAAGGATTGGAAACCTAATCAGAAGTGTTTTCTGAGGTATTAATTATGGGTTTGTTGCTGTTAAGAATCAAATGTTTGAGTAGCTCAAAAGCATGATGGAGAATTTCGAACAGACACCATGTAATGAAGAAATACATACAAGTGAGGGAATATAAATTGTGGTATTTTGTTGGTTTCTTTGAAGACATTTTTATTTTGGTTTTCTCAGGTAGTTTGCCTGTACCAGACTCTTGGTAATCCACTCAGCAAGCTGAGTACGCTCAACAGCATGCATTCTCATTTTCTAATGGCAGATGATGGGACAGTAGGAAAGTATGGGAATGAAATGATGCTCAGGAGGAATTTGGAGAAGTACATATCACTTCAAAAAATACACACGAGTGAGTATTGCTGTGGCATATCAGGTTTATGACAGAAAAACCTACCTAAAAGATGGGAAGGTACTTGACATTTCATGTTACATATTGTTACATATTGTACGTCATGATTTCCCGCAGCTTTCACTGAGGTCAAATGTTATTAATTGCATGTGTCTTGAACTCTAAAACTCAGGAAAATGAAAAGGACAGCATTTTTATAAAACATTATGCATTTGGATGAACTCACAAATGAGTTTCTCTGTTGTAGAGACATCTAAATGACTCAGATTATTTAGTAAATATTGAGCATTTGCTCACTTCATAGTTTTACATAGTCACTCTTTCTTGAGTGACTTTGGTCACCACTAGGTACTTCCCCAGCATTTTGTGAGATGGAAAGATTGTCACATTCAATGGAATTCAAATCCTTTTTACCATGTTAACTACTTTTGCCCTCATCACTCTTCTCTATTGCAAGCCTGTGATCTCCTCAAGTACAGCAATGAAGAGTGGTTGCAAAAGTAAAACCTTTAGCCAATGTTTGACAGATTGTGTTACTTCCACTGTTTATTTATAGAGTAAATGAGTTATAGTAAAGAAATCATTAAATAAATATTTATTACATAGACAATTATTTCCTTTTATGCACTAGATTGTACAAATTATTTGTGGAAGTTCACTCTTGCCTAGTCATTCAAATCTTGGGGTATGTTAAAAAAGGCATTAGTATTATGATGTTGATGTTGCTTCCTTTATCTGCTCACATGATAGCATTGACAAACTTAGGAACCAACCCAATTTTTAATGTTCATGTATAGAGCTTCTTACTCGGACTCTTATATTTTCTTAGTATGAGCTTTTGAAAGTCAGGCTTTCACTTTCATTTCTATTGCATTGTACTTGAAATTAATTTCTGCTTTTTAAAAAAAACCTGCCCTGCTGATGTATCACTTGAAAGAGTCTCTGAAGAAATAACCTGATTATTCTTCTACGCGTGTAGGTAAATATGTGGCTATTGAACATGTTTCAAATGTCGTTGCTTGTGACTACTATTATAAAGGGAAGAGGGACATTTAGAAGGATGATTTTTCTTCCTGATGCTTACAGTTTTTTCAGTAGGTTTTCATGGTCTTTTTTGGTCTGGTTGAAGAAGTTTTCTGAAAGTCTTAAAAGACATAAGTCAATTTACAGATGGTGAAGGAATGATTTCCTCTCTGTTGAACCATGTATAAGTATTTTTTTCCCAGTTGTTTTGACTTTTGTGTGTGTGACTGAGACCTGTTTGTAACTGGTTAGGTGTGTTTTGAAACAGGAATGGGCCGAGGTGTACCCATAGTGGGGCTGGTGCTGGAAGGAGGCCCCAGTGTGATCCTGACGGTGTGGGAGTACGTGAGGGCCAGCCCAGCTGTCCCAGTGGTGGTCTATGAGGGCACTGGCAGGGCTGCAGATATCCTGGCATTTGCCCACAAGCACACAGGTGACACGGGGTGAGTAGTGCCATAGTGCTCCTCCTCCTGGGTCTGTCGTGCTGGCAGGCACCTGCAAACCCTGTCTCAAAAATGCTGAGATAATTTCTAATAACTTCTAGTAATGATTCTGCTCTGGTCTTTTGCCAGCTTCAACTTCTGTGATGGGAGAATGGAGTTTCTTTCCTCCCTGCCTCAAACTACTGCTGAGATAATTATTCTGCCAAATTCACTATGGCTTTTTTGAAGAGAGAAAACTGCATGTAGCTACTCCGAGTAATGAAATTTCTCACCTTTGGTGACACAGACTCATAGATGGCCCCCAGAGTGTTTGCTATTGTTTCAGCTCAGCCATGTCTCCAGCTATCAATATTCTGTATGTGGGCTTGGATTTAGATTGTACAAAACTTTTGAGACTAGAAGTGGGGTTCACTGCTGTAGGAGCCTCAGACTGCAGCAGAAGGAAGTTTCATCATCTTTGCTTTGGGTTACTTAGTGTTAGCCCAGATTTGTCATCCTTGTCAAGGTGTCTATGTCACCACCAGTCCAGTCTCAGCTGCAGGCTCTATTGAACCTGCCCTGGTGAAAATTTTGAGTCCAAACTGGACATAAAATATACATTTGCATAGCCAATTAATATTATGTGTAAAAGCTTTTTTTTTTTTCTTGCGTCAAAGATCTTTTTAGATTTAAAATGGAATTTTAAAGAGGTGCCCTGGGTTCACTCCCATTTAAGAAAATGAACTATTTAACAAATTTTCTATCCTCATTGTTTACTTATTTTCTTTTCTGACTATGCTTTTGGGTATGTGGTATTTGCCCCTAGTGTGTTGTTTGAGAACTTTTTTTCTTCACCTGCTTTTTTCCCTATATTTATGATATTTAAAAAAAAATCATTCCATTTAAAAAAACCCGCAATATGAATGGAATGGTTAACAGAAAGACATTAAGACAAAAAAATGGGAAAGGTATAAAGTCTAATGAAAAAATAGTAAGGAATTTCATTTTATGCCTGTTTTTCTTTCTTTATTGAGAGAAAGAGAAATCACTTCCAGTGATTTTTAGCTCTATGTTCACAGAAAATCCTTTGAAAATTGTTAATTTACTCATATGTAGTATTTTCAATAGTAAATATGTATGTCAGAAAAAATGTGTATGTGATTAATAATTTATGTTATGGGATAACTTTGCTTTGTGTTGAAAGACTATTAAGTCAACAGAGAAGTAGAAAAAAAAAGATTTTTCTCCTTCATTTCATCTTGTCTGAAGTGTAATTTGGGTGGGTAAGTAGTATCTAAAATATAATTGTCATTGATTATATGTCTGTTTTCCAGGGATCTGTGCCCTCAGGTGAAGGAGGAGATCTTAATGATGATTCAGAACACATTTAGATTCGAACAGAAACAGTCCACTCGTCTATTTCATGTTTTGATGGAATGCATGGAACACAGAGAGTCTGTGAGTAGGGTTCATGTGCTGATTTTAGGAAGTCTTCATTTCCTGTTACCCTTTTTGCTCTTTCTCTGGTGGGTTGGCATGAGCACAGGTGTTATATCTTATATGAAGATAACGCAAATGTGTCTGTGCTAATTTCTATATTGAGTAGCTCTACACAGCCTGTTTAGTTAAATTCTCAAGTTTCAATTTCAGCCATTGTTAATTAAATAAGAGCCTTTCTGATTTTAGTAAAAGACCAAATATCTTTGTTTCCACAAGAAAGATCAAGTAACTCCTATATGTTTTCTTCTCTAGTGGAGCCTTATCTATAATTTAGAAAGGTTTCCTTCCATTCTTCTACTCACAGCAAAAGTGTGCTAGAACTTGTCTCTGAAACACTGCTAGTAAATCCCCTCCCTCCCTGCAGCTGCTGGCCATGCACTTGAGTAAACCATATTGGCAGTCACCAATCACAGTCTTATTTTCCATGTGCCTTAGCCTAGTTTCCAGGAGGATCTGCTCCATGATTGTGCTGAAACTGACTGGCCTGTAGTTTTCCAGGTCTTTCTTTTTAGCTTTTTAAAAATGTTAGTTATGTTTTCCCTTTTCCAGTTACTTTGCCAGCCTATCACATTTCAAGTGTGATGGAGTTCCCAGTATATAGGCAAGTAATGATAATTGTACTAATAATCGCTAAAATGAAAACTCCACAATACATTTTTAGTATTTGTTGTTTTACTTTATTTGAGTGTTTGTTTTCTAGTTGAGAACTGAGTGAATATCAACAATATTGCATTTTTACGTTTCTCAGGTTTAAAGATTAATCAAAAGGAAGTAGACTCATGTAGACTCCTGCAGTATGTTTATTCCAGTTTTCCAGGGGTGCCATTGCATTAAAAACCACAATGGTGCACTTTCTGTCTGAAACAAAGGCAAATTGTCTGGACTCTTGCCATTTTTTGTGTTGAGATGCGTATGATTTAATCATAATTACCACAGCCCATACAAAGCCCATACAAAGAAGAAATAACTACAGACTTCTCTGCCTCACCTCAAATAGTATACTTGTGCAATTCTAACAGATAACCGTGTTTGATGCCGAGTCCGAAGATGAGCAGGACATTGATTTGGCAATTCTGACGGCACTCTTGAAAGGTATTGAAAAATATGACCTGTTTTTTTTCTGGCATGCAGTCTCACTCACTTATCTTTACACAGTAAGGGAGTAACATAAATGTGTGAGAACTGATAGATCCCTTACTGCCTCCTAGGTACAAACATGTCTGCTTCAGATCAGCTGGATTTGGCATTGGCCTGGAACCAGCTAGATATTGCCAAGAAACACATACTTGTTTATGGACAACACTGGAAGGTACTATTACCTGTTCTTTCTCACCCAAATTGACCCTAAACTAGGACATCTTTACACTTTGTTTTGATAAGTAATTTTTCATGATTTGCATTTGTCAAGATTTAATTAAGGAATAGTGTGATGATTGGACTCAGTCTTCTGTAATCTGCTTTGATTTTGGAGGGGCATTATCCTTAAAATAGTGAAGTATTAAACTACACAGTTCATCAGATCACATTTGTTTTTCCAGAGAAGAGATGATATCATATGAGCTTTTCCAAGGAGTTTCAGTGATACTTCTGGATATGTATTTTTCAAGCCTGTGTTGGTAATCAGTGGTGGTAAGGGATATTTCATTGTAGCTTAGAATCCTCTTTTTTCCAAAGATATAAACCCCAAGGGGGTGCTGCATCTGTTTTCCTAGCTCTAGACAGAAATATAGAAATCCTAGTGTAAATCACCAGGTCAAAAAAAAAAAAAAAGTAATGTCATTGTTTTAAATATTGTTTCTTAGGAATAGCTGCAATGAGAGAGTTATGATCCAATTATAAGAGATGTCTCTGCTCAACTTAAGGTGTAAAAGAGACCATACTCAATAGCAGAGATTTTCATAACAGTAAATGTGAGGTATGAGAAGGGGGGAGAGCAAGACAGTGAGAGAGAGGTTAAACAGGTGATACCACCACATGGATTCCTGCAGTATCCTGTTAGTTATTCTTCATCCTGGTCTTCAGAGGTGATGTCCCTGAGTTGTTCTTCTGGAGGTACCACTTTCACACCGTCTAAGTCCTGGATACTCACATGATGTGCTGTTCCGTATGGGAAATCTCATTCCCATAATTTGAGTGGGCATGCAGATAAGCACTTGCTTCCTTTCTCACAGTTTGCCACAGTGGGAATATTTGTCCAGATGCTAACCAAACCTTTACCTCCATTAGGCCTGGAATTAACTCTTTCCTGCTGTGCCATCTGTGCTTATCTCAGATTCTGTTGTGGTGCCTTATCTTATCAGGACAGTGTTTTGGGACAGCAAAGTGCATTCTTTAGGTCCCTACAGAAGGCAAGCCATGATTTAGACCTGCATTAGTTACATGTGTGTGAAAGAACATACAGTAGCAGTTCAATTAATTAATTAATTTAATTAAATTTAAATTTAAATTTAAATTATGGTTTTCCAAGTTTTCATAGGTAATCCAGTATTTATATATAACACTCCATAAGTGAGTTTTTTGTTTACATAAGAAGATTTTTGTAGATGACAAATATAAAACTCTCTGTGCCTCAACACATTTTTCCATTTGTTATATGAATTAGTATTTTCTTCAAGAAATAAAATGGTCCAATAACTGCTTCCCAGAAGTACTATTTAATTCCCTGTCAATAATTACGAGGTTGATTTTTTTCAGTCCCAAGTGTGTTTTCTTCTTTAAAATGTAAATTTTGAAAAATGGGCGGTTGTGTATATATATTGGAGTGGCCATAGCTGGTTGTTTGCCACTACAAGAGACCTGTTTTTTTTAATCACCAGACCACATTTTCTGTGTTGCATAATATATGGAGGTGAATATATGGAGGACTATGCCTGGGATGTCTAGAATTGAACATCCATGAATTAAAGATAGGATATTGGGAAAAATTTATTAATGAGAAGTGTTATCCACTGCTGGAACAGGCTCCTTAGGGATGTGTTAAGTAATCAACCACAGAACCACTTAAAAAATGTAGATGTGGCACTTAGGGACAGGGTTCAGTGGTGGATTTGNAACCTTTACCTCCATTAGGCCTGGAATTAACTCTTTCCTGCTGTGCCATCTGTGCTTATCTCAGATTCTGTTGTGGTGCCTTATCTTATCAGGACAGTGTTTTGGGACAGCAAAGTGCATTCTTTAGGTCCCTACAGAAGGCAAGCCATGATTTAGACCTGCATTAGTTACATGTGTGTGAAAGAACATACAGTAGCAGTTCAATTAATTAATTAATTTAATTAAATTTAAATTTAAATTTAAATTATGGTTTTCCAAGTTTTCATAGGTAATCCAGTATTTATATATAACACTCCATAAGTGAGTTTTTTGTTTACATAAGAAGATTTTTGTAGATGACAAATATAAAACTCTCTGTGCCTCAACACATTTTTCCATTTGTTATATGAATTAGTATTTTCTTCAAGAAATAAAATGGTCCAATAACTGCTTCCCAGAAGTACTATTTAATTCCCTGTCAATAATTACGAGGTTGATTTTTTTCAGTCCCAAGTGTGTTTTCTTCTTTAAAATGTAAATTTTGAAAAATGGGCGGTTGTGTATATATATTGGAGTGGCCATAGCTGGTTGTTTGCCACTACAAGAGACCTGTTTTTTTTAATCACCAGACCACATTTTCTGTGTTGCATAATATATGGAGGTGAATATATGGAGGACTATGCCTGGGATGTCTAGAATTGAACATCCATGAATTAAAGATAGGATATTGGGAAAAATTTATTAATGAGAAGTGTTATCCACTGCTGGAACAGGCTCCTTAGGGATGTGTTAAGTAATCAACCACAGAACCACTTAAAAAATGTAGATGTGGCACTTAGGGACAGGGTTCAGTGGTGGATTTGTCAGTGTTAGTTTTGCTGATTGACTTGATGATCTAAAGATCTTTTCCTAACTAAGTGATTCTATGATTCTATATGTGGGGGAATTAATAAAATTTTTCTGATCCCCATCTCTTCAGCACGGAAGGGTTTAGGGAACTATTGAGCAGTTCACCCTCTTTACTCCTGGCTTTTCCAAGGTGAATATCAATTCAGTTTTTCCATATTTTTGACAGTATTTCCTGCTCTTCTGTGTACTTGAATTTTCAGATGTGAAAGTCATCTTTTGGGATAGGTAGATCAGCACTCAATATTCTCATTTAAATATTTAGGGAAAAACTATTATTTTACAGATTGTTCTCTATTAACTTAAGGGTAAATTCTCACAGGCTGTATGCCTTTTTAAGATGTTTCTAACTTATATCCAGTTTATATTCGTGATTGGAGAAGATCGGTCCACTAGAACTTTCTTCTGACTGTCACTGCCAAAATTCTGATTTCTATATACAAAGTAACTACCTTGCTTCCACTTATTCTGCTGTATTTTTTCGTTGTTTGTTGTTATTGTTGTACTTCTGTTATATTTGTCCTTACAAAGTCCTAACTGTATTGGTATGCCATACTTTGACAACATGTTCTTTTTAACAGTTTGCGTATTTCATATCTACTATCTATGTTGCTGATGTTAAAGGGGCTGATTTTAGCTGTACTTCAGTTCTCTGGAAAACTCTGAGGTGAATAGCACAGGGTCCTGACAATTTGCCACTACCACTTCATGGATGGTTTCTATAATATTTTCTGCTGATACTTCAGTTTGATACAGTTCCTTAGATTTTTCTGCCATAAAGAACAACTTTGATACAAGACTTTCCCAGCTTGTTCAGTAGTAAGCAGCAGGTCAAGAAATTAGTTTGGTATGTCTACAATAGCTTTAAGTGTTTCTTTTATACCTAGTCATCCTCTGTCTTTACAGATCCGTGGGCGGTCCCCCTACTCCCACTCTTCTGCTTCTGAAGAAGAGTGGGATACATTGAAAAAATCAATGTATCTATTCATATCTATTTCAGTACAATGTTTAGCGCTATTTTGAATGAAAAGCCATTTTCAAATAATTGTGCTCTCCCCCTATGTAAGATTTAAAGATCTCATAATAAATAAGCCTCACATCTCTTGCTGCTTCTCCAAGCAAAAATTAGGATGACATATACTTCTGAATGCTTTTCTTTTCTAAGCAGGGAAAAAAAAACCACAAACTTTTTTGTGCACTGAAAAGAAAAAAAAAAAAAAAAAGAAAATGTACAAGGATAATTTTAAAGCTTACATTTAACTCAGTTGCTTTCTTAATTAAAGTGAAGCAACCCTCTGACTGTCAGGTACTGCCAGACCTGCAATTGTCAGGGGCTACAGCTTTTGCAGGGTTATTGCGGCTGTGTGTTCAAATTTTGATTTATATATTTAAGGAACAGTTTTTAGGTTATTGTCTGTGGACTCTTATAATATTTCTGTCCACTTAAGTGTTTCAAGGAAACATGGACAATTATGCAAGTATCATTTCTTTTTAGAAGTGACCATTTCTTTTTAGAAGTCTAGTCTTAGAAGTTTAGAAGGTTAAGGTTATAACCGGTTGTGGCTGTGCTTCTGTTTAAACGTCAACTCTACCTCAAACACCAAAGAATACCATTCTAATAGTTACCAAAGGGCTGCTGACCTCTTCAGATATGCGGCCAGCTCGGCTGTTAGTAGAAATTTAGTGCAAGAATGGCCAGTCACTCTCAGATATTTCTGGAAGAAAACCCAGTAATTCAGGATCAGTGCAAAGGTTTCCTTTTTATGTGTAAGAATTCTGTAACATTTATTGGTCATCTTTTAACATAGTTTCTGTCAAATCTCAATACAGACATGGAATGTACTATTTTCAATTTAGCACTAGCACCTGCCCCATTAGTGCTCCAGCCTTCTCATTCTGCTCACTGCACTGCATTTCCTGTGCATGTGTTCTGTAGAAAAACTTTATGTGGATTTTTATGAACCTCCTATGTCTAACTCCTTTGCCATTTTGCATGTATAAGCGCTGCTGAGCTCTGTTCAAATGCCATGGGTAGAGTACTTCCACCATTTGGACACTGCTTGTAGGTAGGTCTCTGCTTCATGCTTCCTTTGAGGGAGTTTATTCTCACACACATTCTCTCATATCTGAAAAAAAGTTTGCTTTAAAGAACATGCAGTTCTATAGAGACTTCTCTATGGTACTTTGAAATAGCTTTTGCCATGTGTCAAAAAAAAAAAAAAAAAAGGCTTCCTTCCGTGCCCTGCATTATCATCCTTTATCTTCTGAAGTGAATTACAGAGTAAAGAATGTATTATCAGAGTCCGGTTGTAAAGTTACATCTGTAGACATCTCTATGGATGTTGGGTTTATGGAAAGTGTTTTCCTTCCCCTCTATTGGCTTTTTACACAGACGTTTCGTCCAGCATATTTTTCTTTTGTATTTCCACTTTAAATATACATAGGGACATAAATATACATAGGGGCAAGTCATTGTGGTGGAGAGATTACTAGCTCCAGGAATGTTTTATTTTTTTCCAAAAGTAATTTTCTAATGTTTTCCTTCAACTCTGTCCATTTGGAGGTTGGTGCCTTGGAACAGGCAATGCTGGATGCTTTAGTCATGGATCGTGTGGATTTTGTTAAACTGTTAATAGAACATGGAGTGAACATGCACCGTTTTCTCACCATATCTCGTTTGGAAGAACTCTACAATACAGTGAGTATTTGAAATCCCAGTGTACCACTTTAGATATGAAAGCCTGGAAACCATAGTGTTTCACTTAAGGGGTGTGATGATTAGGCCACGTTTTTATGAAAGATTTTTGAAAAAAAATAAAAGGGAAAATTAATGGGTTTTGTTATTTTTGATTGTAATGTAGGGGTTTGGGAATGGTGTACCAGGCTGTTATTTTTGATTCACTGTCATGAACTAGATTGAGTACTCATTGGAAGCTGATGAGAAATATATTCAGATTTTAAGCTAATATATAATACATGCTTACCTTGCTGAAAATGGTATGTTGTTTAGACCAAAGCTATATCAGCTTCCATCTAGAATAAGTCAAGATTTAAGACAGTAGAGGTGTTACTGATTGGTGTTGAAGTCTTTTTGAAAAGATTTGTGGGTAGAGTGGGGAAGAGTTTGAATCACAGTAGTTTGTTCTATAGGTTTTTTAAGCTGCTTTCTTATACTGTATTGATTTTCTAGTGTAGAGTGACATGTTTGTTTACTGTCTTTTCTATTCACACCACAGAAACAAGGACCATCAAATCTACTTTTACACCATCTAGTTCGAGATGTGAAACAGGTAATAGACATAGGAAAGGCTGAGGACAAAAATGCTAGAATACTTCAGAGTCCACTGGCAAGCTGCTATTAGATAATACAGGGGAATTTTGGTAACAGAAGTGACGGCTTCATTACAACAGTCCTGTATCTCCTAAATGATTTTGTCTTAATTCCACTGACCCCGTAAGCAATTAACCAACATACTGCTGCTGAGGCTCCCAAGAGTCCTGTACCTTAATTTCAAAGCCAAGCAGTTAATCCAGGTCAGACTCTCTTTCTCACATTACTAAATTTACATTTTGAAGTGATTGTACAAAAGACTTAATGAATTAGTGCAGTGATTATGCTCATTGCTTTAAGGTTTTCTATTTTTACACCAAAGGTAAAGTCTTTCCTTGTTAGAGCAATAATGAAAAGATACTGTGACAAGAGATAATATTTGGATGTGCTGCATTGCCTAGGAGAACAGAAGGTGGCAGTGGATGACTGTTCCATGGGGCACTGGTTCCATTAGTGATTTAGTAGCAGCCTTGTTGTTTAGATACATCATTAATTTATTTTACAGTTCTGTTACCTGTTGTTCCTCACAGCGTTGCTTAGCCAGGAAAGAATGAGTTGTTCTTTATCCATCTAGACTTCAACACAGGAGATTCCTAGATTCAAATCTAGGCTAATTGGCTAATTCTTTCCAGGGTGTGATTGCTAAGATAAAATGAAATGGTAAGTCTGACTGTTTGCAGAGTTCTGTTGGATTCGAGGTATCATTTTGTTAGTGTGGGTGACTTTCATGTCAATCCCATTTATGGTTCTTTAGATAGATGTAGGGTATCCTGGTCTCCATAACAAACTGTTTTCTGTGTTTTTCCACACTGATGAACATATTCAAGATCTAGTTTATGTTATAAACCTGAAATGTTGAAAGGTCTAAATCTTGAAAAAACACTGAGCTTCTCCAGGCTGAGAAAAAGCTCTTCTTCACTGAAGTGGTTGATATGATCACTTCCCTAAAATCCACATATATATTTGTCTTTATATATCTCAGGACACTTTGGGAAAATACAGTGTGTGATCTAAAGAGAAGCTTTTGGCACCTGATATACAGTAATGGAATTGCTGTAAAAAATGTCTGCACAATTTCAAAACTTTGTCTGCCTTTGTGTAAGCTAAACTTGGGACCTGAACTTCTGTAAGTTCACATAAGTGCTCTGTGAATGGGTTATGCACCTGCAGTCTGATTAAATATGGTGACACTGTAGTTGGAACAGTTATCAGAGTGATGTGACCCTGGATTTCAGAATGTTTTCTCTGTTACTGTGAACAGCTTTGATGCTGCTGCAGTTGAATGAAGATACATTGCAGTCTGCTTTGATGACATGAAAAATGGGGATTAGTGCAGAGAGAAGTATCTACAAGCTTAGGTATTCAAAAATACTTGCCTAATTCTCAGTGACCTGGAGCTGAGTGGCCTTAGCTGACTCTATTGAGACTTGCTACTGAAGTATATTGAAAAAACACCCTCAGTCCAATGAAGAAAAATATTTTTCACAGTCTGAAAGGCATACACTGCCAGGAATACATAACATCTCTGATCCCATTTATATACAGGCCCATTTTTCACTTCAAAATGTTTCAGTTTAAGGTTTTAGCAATAATTTTTAAAATCTGCATGGAGGAGAATCCATTCTTCAGAGAATTTGTCACAAACCTTGGGTCTTGGAAGGACAGTGGAGGTAAGATGGGAACTGGTGCTTTAAGCAGAAGAGGTGAGATACTCAGAAGGTAGAGTTAGTGCATGTACTGCTGTTGTCCTACTTGTCAAGACAGTCTTGAGCCTCAACAAGATATTTCCAGTCTCCATGTATAATTCAGCTTAAATGCATGCTTCAGCTACTTCTTCAATTTTAGTTAATCAAAGTGCTTAATCATACCATGCTAGTTTTCTCTTGTCATGAGAAGGTTTTTATCCTTTGCTGTTGTCCTGAAGAACAGTAACCCTCACTGTTGTATGCAGCTGATCTTGTGAACATGGCAAGATATGCAATGTGGGTACAGTGAACTGCAGGCATTACATTTCCCCCTCTTTTCTAGAAAGAGTTCCATATGTGTAATGGATGTGTACAGTTTCCTGACAGATGCACATTTTTCCAGATTTTCCCTTACAATAGGGAATATGACATGGTTGAATGTTGCATATAACAGCATCGTGAAATGTTTGTGACATTTGGTGTTTCAGAATGGCCTTTCTCTGGATTACAAGATATCACTGATTGACATTGGGCTAGTGATAGAGTACCTCCTTGGTGAAGCTTATCGGAGCAGCTACACAAGGAAGCGTTTCCGAATTCTCTACAACGATCTCTACAGAAAACACAAGGTAGCTTCTTCCAAAACACTGGTCACCAAGAAAAGCCAAAATGTGACACCTGAAAAAAGCTCATGTTGTCATCCTGGAATGTCTGAAGAGTATAATTTAAATGTATGCCATGCTTCTCTGTTTGAGAACTGTAGAGAGGTTGCAAATAAAAGAGACAAATCCCCAAGAGCATTAGTGCTTGTTAAATTATTTATTAGTTTAGTAAATTTACCTTTGCGTCCAGTAGCTGGGTTGCATTTTGTCTATCATCCATCAATAAGGAATGATAAGACTGTGCCAACCACCATTTTACCTTTTTAAACAGTTACATATTTCCTTCTTGCAGCTTGAACCACCTCACAGAAGTACTAAATTCCACATGCCCTGAAGTAGACTTAGGGCACATCAGCATTCTCCCTGTTGGTTTCCCCAAATCAGTAACTTAAAACCAGCCTAAACTTCTCAATAAAATAGCTGGAAGTCATTCTCAATATTGCAGAAGGTGCAGATTTACTGCATAAGAGTGATTCCCAGTTTTTGGAGTACAACTGGATGTTTAAGTACTTGCATATGTTAAAAAATAAACAAAAAACCCTCTCATCCCCATGAAATGTCTCCATGACTAAGAGAAGAATCTCATGATGATCTGGGAAAATGAGAAGAAATAACGAAATCCATAACTTGGAGTGAATAGAAACAGAGAGAAAGAGCTTTCTGTGTGTCACTAGTTTTTAACATAATGCTTTAAAGAGATGTCAGCAGTTCTAACACTTTTCATTCTTTCCTAATGAGATACGACCTTAAGAGTGACAGATGAAACCACATAATCATATAACTAGGAATTGTTGGGAAGAGCATTAGGGATTCAGGTGTTAACATTCTTTCCCTCTTAGCCAACACTGAACAAAGTTTACAGACATGCTGGATGTGCCATCTTTCAGAGGAAATTACCATCTTTCAGAGGAAATGACCAGCAAAAATGAACTTTCAAATGGCTTATGGCATGTTTTATAAAGGTCAGCACTCAGAATAGGTTCCAGACTGGGTGATTCCATCTGTTGAAACCCTGTTTGTTGCAATTCATGGATGCTGTGTGTGGAAAAATAATTATTTTGAATTCAGAGACTCAGAAAAATATATATTTGTTAACTTAGATGTGAAACAGGCTATTTTCTTCCTTAATGGTATAAGCTTCAGTGGTAATTATGGTGATTTTTGACTCGCTAGTTTTTGAATAACATCAGTTTCTACAAGCACTATTGCAGTCAGCAAGTACCAGCAAACTTATTTCTCTCCTCATGTTTTATGGTTTGCCTTTGGGTCTAGAGAGTGGTCTCGAGCTTGCCTCAAAGCCTGTCTCATTCCTTTCATCAGAGTAATCAGAAGGATAGTGGAATGGGATCCACTGAAAGTACTTTGCATTCTCAGTTCTTCAGAACTGCACAGCCTTACAAATACAAGGTAATATATTTGCTTATTCTAGACTTTGTTTAGGACATATCAGACTGGTAATAATTTTATTGAAAAATTTTAGACACATTGGTCAGGCTCTTAGTTTTATAATTCTACTTAAATTGCAACTTTACTGCTCACTGATCATGGAGTACAAGCTTGCAATTTTATTGGTGAAATCAAGCTCAGACTCCATGATAATTTTTTAACTTCCATCCTTTAGTTGCTAAGGGGTTTAATTCATGGAAATGTAGTATCACCAAAGTTCCAAGTATCAAGCATGTGTGAAAACTCCTGAATTTGGAAGAAATACAGGAGCTTTCTGACTTTCCTAATGCTTTCTCATGATTGGCTAATTCAAGTGCTAGATTAAGACTATTAAAAAGAGGTACATTCAGAGAAAGAATGACAGAAGAGCAAAGATTGGCATTCATATCTATCTATCTATCTATCTATCTATCTATCTATCTATCTATCTATCTATCTATCTGACAAAACATAAAGTAAAATGAATTTAAATGGCTGTGTTGGAATTACAGCCAAATAAATCACAGCCAAAATGAACCCATGATAGCACAGAGACTTCCTCAGTTATATCTGTAAGACTTTTTTCCTGTACCTTTCACCAAGAAATACTCAGATAGGAATGTATAGCAAGTTTACATTACAAGTGTGACAGACAGAAAAAATCATCTTTAAGTATCTAAGATATTTATGTCAGTCTACTGTTTACTTTTTCTTCTATCATGACCCATATATAAAAGAGAGTAAAAGCATGGGTTATCATGGGGTCTGGAGAGTGCCCAACACTATAGAAAGGAAAGTTATGAAAGGCATGGATGCAGAGCAAGGTGTATTTTTCCTTCATTTATGTTACCAGCTTCTTAACATTGGTAATCTGAACACGGTCCTAGCTGTGGTTTATGACTCAAATGTATATAGCTCATCTAGAGTTTGCTAATTGCAATTCAGATTTGCATGAAGTTTTATTTTCATTTATCTGAAGCTCAACCATTCACTGGGATTTTCTTTTCCTTTTTCTTTTCTCTTTTCCCCTTTTATTTTTTAACAAATTTACAGGAAAGATCCAGCCCTTTCCCAAAGTATAAGAAGAAATCAAAAGAGGATATAAACTACACAGAGAATTATGAGTCAACTGGCTTCATCTACCCCTATAATGACCTCCTGGTTTGGGCAGTATTAATGAAAAGACAGAAGATGGCCATGTTCTTCTGGCAGCATGGAGAGGAAGCCATGGTCAAAGCTGTTGTTGCTTGTAAACTCTACAGAGCAATGGCACATGAAGCTAAACAGAGTAACATGGTCGATGACACTTCAGAAGAGCTCAAGAAGTATTCAAAGTATCAGCTCTCCCTTCATTTCAGTTAAAGTTCCCTAGTGCTGAGAATGGTTGCATACTGCCCTAATCTGCTAAGAGTTAGTAAAGTTAGTGATGCCATGGATTTTGGAGAATGAATAAAGTACTTTCAGATACTCACTATTGATACTATATAACGGGTCTATGTAGTGGTGTGTAGTGTGGTAGAGAGTTAAAGGAAACCTATTTGCATATTACCTAGATGCATATTTGAAAACATAGGTGGGTAATGTACAGCTCATTATCTGCTAAATGATCAAGTGAAAGGCTGAAATTTCCCTTGCAGCATCTCTTCCAGTTCAATTTGTTAAAAAGCTATATGGCACATAGGTGCTGGACTGTTGAAACCTATAACAAGTAGTAATGAGCAAGCCAAAATCAGTGCTTAAATCCTGCTCTGTGTAAGACTAAGTGGAAAGTGAAATACCTGATTGAATGAAAAGGAATTTTCTTTGAGTTTGTAATTTCCATTTAGTGTTTTCTGGTACTTTTTCTTGTTAGTAATGTATTTTCTGCTTTGTAGATTTCATGCTTAAGATTCAGGTGCAACAAACTGTACTTTGTTCTTTTGTATGCAGCTCCAAATCTTAATTTGAAGAAGTGTGTGTACCTTCCTTTAAGAGCCTTCTCTGCAGAGGTGTTTTAAAGTCAGTCCAAACAGCAACCGGCTGCAATGTTTGCCCACAGTGGTGATAAATCTGTTGGTTGAAGCAAATACAAACAACTTCACAGGGTTTATTTTGATCACTGAATGAGGTTAAGAACAAAACAAATAAAAAATGACAAAACAGGATGGCCCTAAGCATTGTGATTCGGACTAAACTGTTAGGTTTACACCCCAAATTATTTTCACTAGGTATATTGATAAAGCAATGGGAAAAATGGGAGAAGGCATGCTTACTGAGATTGATAGCTGAACTTTAGTTACCAGAGTATTCACAGCAACCTCTTTTCAGCTGTAACTCTGAGTTTGGACTGATCCCTGTTATATTGATTGTTAATTCCTTTCTGCTTTAGGGAATTTGGGCAGCTTGCCTTAGATGTGCTGGACAAAGCGTTCAAACAAAATGAACAGATGGCCATGAAGTTGCTGACCTATGAACTGAAAAACTGGAGCAACTCAACTTGCTTAAAGCTGGCAGTGTCTGTGGGGCTGCGGCCCCTCGTGTCCCACACGTGCACACAGATGCTGCTGACCGACATGTGGATGGGACGCCTGAAGATGCGGAAGAACTCCTGGTTTAAGGTAGCATTGGTCTGTTTTTTTCTGACCATTTAGGCTCTCTTTAGATGCCTCTCTCTTTAGGGCTTTTTTGGTTATGAACATGGCTAATGCAGCTTCAGACAGCTGTGCTTAAGCATATGTTGGAATGTGAACATCTGGGAAACAAAAGCGAGGGAGGGAAGGAGGGGAAACAATACTTGCTTCTGTTTTATTTCTTTGCAAAAGCATGTGTGGGATAACTTTAGGATTAAGGATTTTTTTGTTGCTCTTCCCATTCTTTCAGAACTTTTCGGTCCTTCCTTACCTGCTCTTGCTTCCCCACATTGCCTGTTCCCTGGCAGAGCTGCTGGTGGGAAGGATGCTTTCCAGACACAGGGAGCAGTATTGAAAGCATGCCCAGATACAATGACACTTTTCAAAGCCACAAATCAGCCAAGAGCAACACAAATCCACAGAGGCTGTCAGACTGTGATACAGATTCCCAGCACCTGTGACTCCTTCCCCAGGCAGTGGAATTGCACTGGGTTTGTGCTGGCACCTGGCACAGCTGACTGTGTCCTTAGGTTTATGCTATCACTGCTTAATTAATCTTGTGTCTCTCTTTTAGGTCATTATGAGTATTCTCCTGCCTCCCACCATCCTGATGCTGGAGTTTAAAAGCAAGGCAGAAATGTCTCATGTGCCTCAGTCTCAAGACTTCCACCAGTTATGGTATCACGGGGAACAGTGCCCAGTCAGCTCTAAAGATACTTTGGTTAGTCTGTGAGGATCAGTCATTTGTGTGCCAGTCTGTTTGTTTACCACAGCACAGTTCTGAGGAGTGAGAAGATGCTCATCAGGTGGAATGAGATGGCTGGAGGCCAGTTCTCTCCAGACGTATGGGTTAGGTCCCTGGTTTGGATATGGACTTAAGTGAACTTGGTACAAGTTCCTTCATCTCTCCTGGATGTCACTTCTGTGCTGACCATAATGAGAAAGTCCTTCCCAGCCTCACATGTATTGCTAGAGCAGGAAGGGAGCAATCCTGCCTGAGGCAGCTAGGAAAAAATGCTCACACACATTCTGCTTAATGTTAACTTTTAATTTTATCTATTAGTCTTTAGCAAAAGTCCAGGCTGCTAATTTTCCTTAAACACCCTTATACCAAATACTATAAAAAATATACAGACAGTATAGCTGTGCCATATAGAGCAGCTTTCACACAGTGCATGTTGATTATTGCAAATGAGATATTTTTTAACCAGACAAAACCAAGCTACAGTAATGGTTGGTGTATTCAGAAGAAAGTTTAGACATTTGTGTCTGTCTTTGCTCTGAAACAACACTACCTTTGCAATTATAGACCATTGTTTCTTACTTTAACAACGCTGCTTTCTTTTGAAGAAGGGTTATGATGTGGAAAAGGCTGTTCAGAAGTCTGGTGAAAGCCAAGTAGATGGTGGACAAGGAAACCTGCCTGGAACTAGAAAAATCTATGAGTTCTACAATGCACCAATTGTCAAGTTCTGGTTTCACACGGTTAGTCATCATTCTAGAACTTGGATTGACAAACCCCTCCTTTGGTCCTTCAAATGCCACTTAATCCTGCTTTTACTTTTTCTAGCATGTATTTGCAGTCACTTAGTGGTGGGTGCAGATGGGAAGCTATTTGAATGTTTCTCTGGCAATTAAGTGTAAAGATTGTCTGCTAAAATCATGCAGCTGAACTAAAAGAAATCCCCAAACCCAAAAACCCAGAAAAACAATTATAAGGAACTAAAGAAAAACTGAAGCACAGGTCTTTACAGTGGTCAGTTGCAAAGGTTGAGATAGATTTGAAGGTGGCCTTCTGTACCTTTAATACTTCACTGATATTCATGTTCCTTTCTTTAAGAACTGTCTCTGGAAAAGTGAATATTTATCTATAGGAGATCATTTGCTATAGGAAATGTGCATTTATTAAATCAGTTTCAGTAACCCTTTGTCAGTAGAGCTCAGGATGTTTAAGATCAGAGCAGGCTGTTCATTAGGTCAGATCACCATACACATAAACTTTTATTCTTTTATTCTTTTAACTAGGTATGTTTAAGTGGTTTATAGGTTGTAATCTATTATGTTAGATACATTTATAGCATGTTCTTGTCATGTTCTTGTACACCTAAAATATGTGTTTTCCACCTGATATAGTTCTTGTGTTTTGGAAGCCACTCATTAACCAGCAGTGATTTATATAATTTTGAGAGTTATTACTTGTCCCCAGAGAAGGCTGGGATAAAAGCATAAGGCTGCCCTTGCATTGAAGGAAAGGCTGGGCAGATCACAGAATAGAATCACTGAATAGTTACTGTTGGAAGGGACCTCTGGAGACCATCTAGTCCAAAATCCAAGATAAAATAATCTGTCTCTTTTATGGGGATGCACATATGCTGCAATTGTTTATCTTTTGCTCCTACCTATTTTTTCAGCATTAAAGTACCATTTTCCGATGATGTTTAAGGACATTCCCATAAAAACAAAGCAAAACAAAACAAAACTTTGGAGAACTGGAATAAAGATTCTGGGCTCAAAAACGTGGCAGTGTCCTAGTAGTTTGAGTACCTGTAGTGAGGCCAATCAGCTGTTATTTTTGCAGAAATTTGTTGGAGGTATTTGTTTCTATGGATTATACACCATGTGTTTTGCAGATGTCATACTTGGCATTCCTCATGTTATTTACTTACACTGTGTTGGTGAAGATGGAACCAAGACCAAGTGTGCAAGAGTGGCTTGTTACAATTTATATTTTCACTACTGCTATTGAAAAAGTCAGGGAGGTAAGTTTTTCCATTCACACTTCTCATCTTTCTTATAAACCAGAGAATACCTCTCTGAAGAATGCTAAATCCTGCTTTATTTTTATGGAGAATTATACAGGGAATTTATTTATTAGAAGTCTTTTATTAGAAGACCAGTACTTGGGCCTTCAAAATGCATCTTAAATTTTGGCCTTAATTCTCTACTTTTCTGTGTAGAGCTGGTTGGTAATGTGTAGATTACTTCTGAATTGAGATTTGGAACCTTGATTTAGACCTTAATTTTCTTGAGTGGACTGTTAGACTTTTAGTAATAAAATTTATCTTTAGATATTTAATCTGAGTGAGAACTTGTTATGAATTAATAGGTATTTTCCATAGAACCATCTATGCGTCTCCCTCAAGTCTAACCAGCCTTCCAAAAATGCACTTGGAAAAAAAAACACAATCAACTTTTAATGCTGCATTTATTGAACACAAACAAATTATGTTCAAATCAAAATTATTGCAATTATTTGCAGTGATTAGTCCTAAGCTTCTGAACACAACTTGCACTCCAAACCTGCATCTAGGGACAAATGCAGCTATGTATTTCCTCAGTTATTGTATCTGCTCTGACATGCCTTCACTGCAGAATCATCGCTGAGTAAATAGTAGTAATGTGAATAGTCTTTTGTATGACTTTTGAAATGCCATACTTTCAGAGGACTGAAGCTAGCCACAAAAAGCCAGCCACAGTTCTGAGCAAAAGATGCTGCAAGTACAGATCACTTAGAAGACTGTGAAATCAGTGTGAGAGAGGTGAAGGATTCCAAGGGACAGTAAAAATACTGGGAATATATCAAAGCTTGGATGGACTTGCCAGTTCTGTGTCAGCGTGAGATAGTACTGAAAAAATCTACACCAGGATTTCCTAACTGACAAAAATGTTAAAAGTAAAATAGCAAGCACTTTTGAAGTCACTGTTGTGCTCTTGCACGATCTTGATGCTGGGACAGCAGGAACAACAGCTCTTCTTTCTAGTATCATTGGCTGGACACTTTGAAATTGATGTCTTTACTTGATTTTCTTTATCCATGTTCTAGTTCTGGTCTGTTGGCAAAGACTTTGTGGGGCACACTGTTTTAGCCATGCAGTTGCTTTACTGCTGAGGGCCTTGTTATATATAGCTGCAAACCTCTGTTTCTCTAGATTGTATCAAATAATTGTTAAAGCCTTAGGCCCTGCAACTAGTTACTCATGTGAGTTAGTCTAGATCCCTTGTCTACGTTAATGTGTTCATATGCATAAATTCGTGCAAGATCAGGGCATAATGTTTCAAAATCTCTCCTTTGCTTGGTTCTTATCAGTGTGATCTCACAGAGCACTGCATAATTTGCCTCACTTGTGGCAATGTGCAAACGTTTTATTTGCCTCCTCCCAAGGATTCCACTTCACATGCTTGCTCAGTGAAGCTTAAAATCCCTTTGGGGCACCTTACAGTTCAAGGAGTGAACATTTCATTCTTTACCTTGCTAGTTGCCAGCACTCCTTTTTTTAACCTGTCCTTGGCAGAATACAAGGATCTTTCTTTGTATTTTTGGTCTTAAATAAAGGACATTAGTTATTTTCCCAGTGGCAAGGTTAGGCTGGTACTTTCCATGACTTAGGGCTTAATGAAAAAGCTGTTGCAGGTCATGAACATCCCTCTAGAAAATGTTTGTTAATTTCTAATAATATGTGTGCATGACAATTCTTTACTGGCTGCTCTCTTCCACTGAGGTATGTGCCCTTTAGTGAATGGATTCAGGTTCAGGATCCATTTTTTCTTCAGGAAGAGCTATCCCATTTGATGTGGCATACTTGAGCAATATGACACTATAGATTAAAGTAAAATCCTCAATTGATGGTGAATGGCAATATGGAGTAATTGGGACAAAAGAAAAAAAATAGAACAGGGGAAATGATGTGTTCCCAAATATCAGGAAACAATTCAGACAGAAAGGTTAAATAATGTATATGTGATTTTAATGGCATTTTATGGTGTTTCTTCCCCAATTCTACCCAGGTATTTATCTCAGAACCTAGAAAATTCTGCCAAAAGGTGAAGGTGTGGATTTATGAATACTGGAATTTTACTGATTCTGTAGCTATCATCCTGTTTATGATTGGTTTTGGTTTGCGCTGGTCCAATCCCCCTGTTCAAGCTGTAGGGAGGCTGCTTTACTGCTTGGATATCATATTTTGGTATACTCGGCTCCTTGATCTTTTTGCTGTGAATCAGCATGCTGGCCCATACCTGACAATGATTGGGAAAATGGTAAGTACAATTTGGAACAATATTTCTGTAGTTAAGACATCTACCTTCAGGAATATGTAAAGCTCTGAAGTGACAGAAAAGGAGAAGTGGTCTAATAATTCACACTGAATGTATTACTTGAAAATACCATATTTTTCTGTTTGTGAGTTGACCATAATCAGATTACACTTGTTTTTAATTTATTAATTTCATTAATTTATTCACAAAAGCCATTTTTACTTCATTCCTTAGAGAAGGGCTGCATTTGACTTAGTTTGCCAATCTAGCTTGGTAACAGGAGAAAGAAAAGTCATTGCCTCTTGGAGATGGGCTCACTGTGACAGGTTATTCCCCTAACTTTTGGAAACTGTTTCATTATAATTTTACTTTTTTATTCAAATAATTATATCCCAGTCTATCTGGCAAAATTTATGTGAAATAAAAGTTAATTTTGTTTCTCTTTTGCTGTAAGAACTGTTGCTGAACTACTGTCTAGTGCTGGGGGACATGTGAAGATTCCTACTGTAATTTGCCTCAGCTACTGAGAACACTCTTCTTAATACTTTTATATTCTGTCTTTGATGGTAATTGTTTAGGAGGCAAAATAATTTTCACTGCTGTTCCTTGCTCTCAGTTTGAAAGAAGCACCACTGGCCAAAGTCACCATCATAAGGTCTCTGCATTTTTTATCTTACTTAAGATATAAGAGAGACATGTGAAGCAAGTAGGACTTGTGGCGTTTTTGGTCTAGAATGATTTTAACATCTATAAAATGCTCATGTAGTCCAGGTCATAGAAATAAAATATTTTTATTTCCTCCAGCATATTAGATTATTACCCCTGGATTTGTATTCTGATTTGTAAAAACAGTGACTGATGCACTTCTCTAAAATGAATGTCTCTTTTACATATAATTAACACAACTAATTCTTTTACACAAATATGTCTTCCAGACAGGAAACATGTTCTATATTGTGATCATGATGGCCATAGTCCTGCTGAGTTTTGGGGTGTCACGAAAGGCAATTCTTTCACCAGAGGAGCCTCCTTCTTGGACACTGGCGCGAGATATTGTATTTCAGCCCTACTGGATGATGTTTGGTGAGGTCTATGCTGGAGAAATAGATGGTAGGTAATTATCAGAATATAGCTCAACAGCTTAAATTAAACATATGCAGAAGCATATCTACTTTGGTCTCTTGAGTTTTGACTACCTACTGAGTCTGTTCTATCTTAAACAATTCTAGTTCCAGCATATGTATGTCTGTAATGAGTAATACTGCATGAATGAAGTTGAAAATACCAGTTTCTTTGTTAAAAATAAAGATTAAACTCTTAAACACTTCAAATTTAGTGTTTCAAATTAAATATACTGCAAGTATCAGGGCATGGCACATAGGAACTAATAGTAAGCTACTTCCTGGTCAGGGGATCTGCCAGTGAAACAAATTTCCAGTTAAGTGAATCCAAAGCTGCTGGTCTCTTGGAGAAAAGAGAAAAGCTGCCTTTAAGGAGGAAAGAATAAAGGAGGAAAAGAAATAAGTTACCTGGCACCATTCTTAAACAGATAAACCATGTGCACACAGAAGAAATAGAACCAATCAATGTAAATAGGAAAAATCATGTATTTTGATTATGGCTTTGACCTTGTTTCAGTAAGAGAGAGGAACCAGGCACTCCCGAGATATTTAAGCATTACAGATGTAAGGCACTCTCATGCTACTGACTGAAGGTATAAGTAAAGCAGTCCCTAAAGTAGAAAAGTAGTTATGCAAAGAGAAATATATTTAAGGTACGTAGTTCAGCATAGACCCAATTCGTTAAAATAATTTACCATGTTGCATCCATTATTACTGCTGAAACAGTCACATGTATTTTGGTTATATAAATCAAAATTCTTTTAATGAAAGCACACTGTTAAGTTTCCCAGTTTAATCCATTTAATCACTTAATAATTCTAAATTTTTAGAAATGTAATGCTTCCCAAATAACGCTATGATTTCTCTAGTGACTCTTTATCCTGCAGAATATGTTCTGAATTTAGGGCTGCTTCTTTACAAGTATGTTTCAAAGATTCCTCAAAAGAGTTAAATTTGATTAGAAATTAAAACAATTGGAAAGTATTTATTTTGACAATTTAAAAGCATCAAAAGAGATTCCCTTAATTTCCGCTATTTGTTGCTTTACATCACAAATGTTCATAGCCATATATCCTTTTGCACATGAGTTAATGTGCTTTTAAGTTGTGTGTGAAGCTCTGTAGTCCAGTACTGATAAAGCAACCTTTGAGCTGTATCCTTTTCACAGTGGAGTCTGTGACGCTCCTGCCTTAAGGATCAAAGATTTGGATTTCAGCTTACTTGGGTAAAAGCCATCCCCCAAATAAATTTCAGCTGCATCATATTTCCCCTTAACAAAAAGTGGAATGACTGGCATAGGAACTGATATGCATGAAGTGGTGTCTGCATCTTCTGAACAGTGGTAACTAGTGGTAGTAGCACGAAGAGGTATCGGTTCTCCTTTTAGTGGAGGTTGATCTTTATTTTGAAATTTAGTGATGTATCTCTGTGAAATTAGTGAGGACTATTCTGTTTCTTGCTGGGACAAATGAGAAGCACAGGCCATTGCTGTTCTCTGCTCTGGTTTCTGTGCTACCCATGTTCTCTATGTCCTTCCTTTCCAGTTTGTGAAACCGATGAAGACTGTCCTCCTGGCTCCTTTCTCACACCGTTCCTGCAAGCTGTCTATCTCTTTGTGCAGTACATCATCATGGTCAACTTGCTCATTGCGTTCTTTAAGTAGGTACCTTGGTATATTGCTGCAAAAGCAGCTAACGTGTGTTGTGCCTGCACTTCTGAAAAGGTTCTCACCAAAAATGCCCCAGCAAGGGCATGTTGATGGTGGTGTGTGTACCCCATAATAATTGGGGGTAAGTGAAATAAAGGAAAGAATGGTGCTAGCAAGATGGTGCAAGGAAAGGGATAGTGAGAAGACAGCTGAACTCTTTTGCCACTTCAAAAGAATCTGACTCTATGAGAGCGGATAATTGCAGATGGCAAAAAACCCAGCATTAATCAATCTCTGAAGTAATTTTCTCTTCCTAAAAGTTGTATTTGTTGTGCTAAGAGCCTGTGTAACATTCATCATAGGGTAGGCCAAGTTTTAAACTGATAAGTGGAAGGTGTTCAAGTGAAGAGGATAAATTAGGAGTATGCTTTTCCTTTAGGAAATAATTTGAAAATTCTTACTTACTTTAAGCAATCTCATATGTTCTAGACTGAAATCTAACTGTAGTGTTTCCAATTATTTGCCTTTTAATGTGTGCTGCCACAGTAGAAAGGGTCTTTATAGTAATTCTATGGTAATTCATAGTAATTTATCAATGTCTTTATAGTAATTCTTACTCTTCATGTTTTAACATGTACCCCTTGTTGTGGATCAAGTTCTGTAAAATATTAGCAAAGAGCAGCCTAACCCAAGTAGTTATTTATTTTTTCTTATAGTTCTAGCATTTCTGGGGAAGAAAAAGTCATCTGTAGGTTAAAAAAATTCAAATTAATAAAAGAACTCGTTAATATACAAAAAAACCTGAACTATCAAAACACATTCTATTTCCACTTCCAATAAGAAATCTCTTTCCTGAAATTGTGTCAAGGAATCAAGCTATTATTTTATACATTATGTATTATTTTACATGTGTGAAATTGTTATCTGAATTATTTCTAGAACTAAACCTTTAGTAATGATGATATGGTAAGTCTTCTGCATAGTGGTTTGATTGTTCCAGGAGTGGGACCAGAAATGGGTGGGTATGAGAAATACATTTAATTATGCTCTCAGAAGGAAAGGTGATGTTTTTGTTATTATATGCTGGGTGTGTAGAATGAGAGTGCATCTGAAATGACAGTGCTAGAAATCAAGACATTGATTGGGTCTATCATGGTAGATACAGAAAATTATTCAGTGCAGTCATGTTTAATAATTTCACAGCTCCAATGAGTATTCTGCAGAAGAATGGCTCATGTAGCTGCAAACTATTTTGTTGCAGTCTTTCCTTAGCCTGATACCTACTTTTAATCCAGTCCAAAGGGGCAAACAATGCTGAATTCTCAGTTAGGGTATGTGTTAAAATTTAAATAGTGTGACTGGGATTTCAAAGCCAGATCAGTGTCATCTTTTGCTCAGCTGCCATTAACGTGAATGGGAACTGGATCTCCAAATCTGTTAGGCAGCTTTGAAGATCTCATTCTCTGTGCATTAGCTGCAGGCACATGAGTGCTAAGCTGATTTACCTCACTGGAGGAGTGGGACCAGTGTCAGATTAGATCTGTAGAGAAGTGTCTTTTGCTATATTAGTAGTATTTCTCACATGAGTGTTTTACTCTCTTTCCCCTGTCCCTCTGTGGCTCTCTCCTCAGTAATGTTTATTTTGATTTGAAATCCATATCCAACAAGCTCTGGAAGTACAACCGTTACCGCTACATCATGACCTACCATGAGAAGCCGTGGCTGCCTCCACCATTCATCCTCCTCAGTCACATTGGGCTTCTGGTAAAATGCATCTTCCACCAGCAGCCCCCAAATGAATTGGACCAAGAGGAAGGCGACGTTGGACTAAGTAAGCTGGGAACCAAAAAAAAAGTTCATCGTCACTCCCATCACTGTGGAGTTCAGGTCCCCAAAAAAAAGGGGGGG
>VXAX01004440.1:135621-326822 GCA_013399835.1 Leptocoma aspasia
GCTTTGCTTTGTATTTGGCTGTTGCTGTGCTACCTACTGTGCATCAGTCAAGATACCTCACAACTCTGAGCTGAAATAAAGTGACAGCAAATTATTCTGTAGGAACTAAATAATTTCTTATTTTAAAAGAAATTAAGCAGTGCCAAAGGTATAAATTTCTGTATGTTTGTCATGAAAAGACCAATAATTCCTTCATTGATAATAATAAATACCCTAATGATATTCCTTTATCATTACCTGGGGAAAGTAGCTGTAGAGCCCAAGGGTAGAGGAGATCCAGTGATTGCAGATGCAAGGAGAGAGCATAGGGGCTTCCCATCTCCTTGCTGCTTCTGTCCCTTTGTGCATGGGCTTATCACTGCACCTTACCTTCTTCACTTTCCCCAGCCTGGACTTCTTCATGACAGGTCTTTTCTAATGCCTCCTTAAGGTGATGCCAGTTCCCTGTCCCACTGTCACCAGCTCTGCCAGGAGTAGCTTGAGCTGTCGTGGGAAAGGGACCTCAAGATGCTGGGATGGAAATGAATATTCAATAGTGGGGCTTGGTGGTGGGTGTGAGGCAGGGAAATGGGGAAGAGGTGACTGTAACCATATGTAAGAAAACCATTGGGAAGCATTGGTATGTAGTATTATACAGCCTCATCCTTTTTGATGCAATGGATACCCTTGATGCCTTATAATAGAGGTGAGCAGACCTTGTGTGGGTTATGCTTCACTTAGAATTTTCTCCGCTGAACATGAATCCCTGAAGATATCTGGCATGCTCACAGGTTGTTACAGAGCTCAAAAACAGGCTTACATAATCAATGCTGAACTGCTGTACTGCTGCTCCCTGGTTCAGCTCCCCCATCATGATTGGATACACCAGCCTGCCTTTGAAGTGTCGTTGCTCATTTTATGTGCAAGCACAGCATAAGTCCGTGGCATAGCAGAGAGGGTGGCTTGTAAGGAACATTAGGCTAAAGCAAAACTGAAACCCGTCTATAAGTCTTTGCACAGAAGAGGGCTCATGCCTTCCTTACATTTCTCTCAGAAGGAGAATTTTTTGCTGTTTAGCCACCTCTGGGTGCCTTTTCTGTACACTTATGCTTGACAGCTTTCTCTTACTTCAGTTTTGGTGTTGTTATAATTAACTGGTTTTCACGAGTACCCAGGGCCACCCTGTGGAAAATCAATACCAAGATACACAGTAAAATTTTGGAGGAAGGAACACAGGTCAAATAGGGGAGAAAAGTGTCTGGAAGGTGACCAAGTCTCACTTGGAGTGAGAGGGGGAACCCCAGGACACTGTGGGGGTCTTCACTGCTGAGCTGTGTGTTGCAGCTGAGTACTACCTCCTTGCAGGAAACACCGCCTTGTTGCTTGGAACAGGCACCTCTCTAGCAAGTACAGTGAAGGCTTTGGTACATGAAAAAGGACTGAAAAGAGGAGCTTGGAAAATATGGAGTTTGAACCAGAAAAGTAGCTTTCCAGCATACACATTTCTTTGTACCACCTTGTAATGGAGCAGTTCTCTCAGAAGTCTTGGTGTGCTAGAAGAATAGCACCATGAGCAGCCCAAGTTATGGGGTTTTAAACTTCTGTATGCTTTTCCCCCCTACCCCCCCCCAATAATCTTGGTGTGGAAGATCATAATATTTTGTATATATGAACTTTCATTAAGGATATCTGAATGTTTTATAGATATTAACTAATTAGGTGGAAAAAGAAAAGGTTTGCAGCTTTGAGCACCTGAATGGACTGTAATTGTTGTAGGTGACTAGCTCTAAATTAATGCCTGGGCCAAACTGGAGTGAAATGTTTGTAAGGTTTACATGTTCATATATAAATCTTGTGAGTGACACATGTATAACAAAGTACAGGAAAAAATTTGTGAGAAAATGTATCTTTGTGAGCAGCCATTCATATATGTATTTTTGAGACTCTGAAGGGGAGTGTACTGGAATTTTTGTCTGTGTGGTTTTGTTCCCTACGTAAGGAAAGACAAAATCCTACATTTTCATGTATTTGAGTCTTTAAACTCGAGCCCAAGTTCATGAAGTTAGGCCTGATTCATTCTTGTCAAGGGAGGGAGTGTAAACATTTTTTTTGTCCCGATTTTTTCCTTTTTTTCCTCATGCATACTTATAAATTATTGCAATTATTAACATGCTTCATACGGATTCCTACCTCCTTTATTCAGAGCTCTACTTGAGTGATGAGGAGTTAAAGAAACTCCATGACTTTGAGGAACAGTGTGTAGAAGAATATTTTCTTGAAAAGAACGAAAACCTGAGTTCCAGTGGCAGTGAAAGGATTCGTTTGACCACAGAAAGGTGTGTTTTGATGCCTATTTGTGTTCTTTATATCAATTTGTTATATAAAAATACTTTGATAGGTTAATGTTTTTGAAGCTGGTTATGGCCACCATGAACATGCAGAGGCCTTGTTAATTGGATGGAACTGTGTCTGTTTCTGTATCTACATCTGTTTGAGGTGTGTGTCAGATCTGCCTGGGAAGCCTTGCTGACAGAATTGCATCCCCAGATGTGTGCAGTGTGTACATGGTTAAAGGGGTACAGTGAGGGGTTGCTCAGTTTCACTTGTGCAGATCAGGTAGCACTACAAAAGCAAGCCAGAGAACAGCATACAATATGTAATATTATTTAAAAGCTTAGTAGTGTAGGGAAACTGTGAGAGTATTGCTTGTGAATGAGTATAATTGCTGTTTACAGAAACAACCAGAAAACCATTGTAGCATTATTTGTAATACAGTGTCTTGGTTTACACAATGTCAATACACAACTACCAACAGGGTTTCAAAACAATCAGTATTGGCCTAATTAAGCTTTCTGTTGAAATCAGTGGCAAATCTACCATCAGATTGGAAGAGTTAAAAAAAATGAACACTATAAAAAGTCTTACTGAATGCCAACACTGATTTCATCTAACAAATTTGTTTTGCCTAGACAAAGCATAATATTATTTTCTTCATGTTAAAATTAAACAGAGAAGCAAAAGAAACATCACCTCTAAAAGAAATAAGTAGTTTTGTTCAGAAACTGCAGAATTGATTACTTCAAGAAGGTTTCATTTACTGGATAAATACAGGTCTAGAAAGGAACTTTTTTCTGAATGCAAGTGAAACACTCTTCACAGCATTGCATGACACCAATGCAAGAAATTAATTTAGATGAATAAAATGTTCTGGAACATTGGTCCTTGATTTTATACAGCAATGGCTTAATACTACATATTTTAGTTACTCTGTGTGAAAGGAAAGAAATTACTACTGCATATTGCCTGCAGCTAGCTTATAATTGTCTTAGTGATAAAGTACCAGAGAGTATCTTCAGGAAATATGAAGATAATGATTTAGTTAAAATGGTGTAATTCCAGGCAAAGACATTCCTGCACTTTTCACTGGGGATTTGGGGATAATAAAAAAGGCTTTGGTTTTTTGGGCAGTTTAATTTTACCTGAAGATAACCAAAGCCATAAGATGCATAGAATCTGCTTCCAGAGGCCAAATATGTTCTTGGGAAGATCTGTTTCTCAGCAGTCTCTAGTATTTGAAAAATCCAGGATTAAAGGTGGTTTGTGTGAGCCTTATCCATCTCATGCTTACACAAGAAATGTAAAATGCAGGATGTCCAGCTGACAGGAAGTATACTTCATTTGCAGCCATAGCCAATGCAACCTGCCATCAATGTTTTAGTAGTTATATGGCAATGAATGGGTATTAGTAGGAAAACAACAATTTTTAAAATAGGTACTTCTTGAGCAAAATGTCTGTTTCCTTAAGAAACCCACTGGCAGTTTAGCTGGGTTTTGTGAAAAACAAATATTAATGGGAATGAAAGTCATCACTAAAAAAAAAAGCCTGTCTGAAACACTGACTTTTTGAAATGTGTTAATGGTGTCTTTCATCATCTCTCAAACAGATGTAAAGATCTATGTTTTCGTATTTTAGTTATGTTTTCCTTTTTCTACCTAGGGTGGAAGAGATGTTTCAACAACTTAAAGAAGTGCACGAGAAGGTATTCTGTATCAAGGAATCTTTACTCTCCCTGGACAGCCAGCTAGGACATTTGCAAGACCTGTCTGCCCTGACAGTGGACATCCTGAAAGTGCTTTCAGCTGTAGACACCTTGAAGGTGGAAGAAGCCTTACTGGCTGACACAAAACACCAAACCTGTAGGAAGCTGCCCCATAGCTGGAGCAATGCATTATATTCCAAGACCCTGAGCAGCCTGGAGGGCTTGTATGACAAGAAATACCACTATTACAGCATGCCACCCTCCCTCTTACGGAGCTTGGTGAGGACTCAGTCTCCATCAGAGTGCAAACTCTTGAAGTCTGAGAGTAACAAGGTGGTAGAAGACAGCTCTCAAAAGGCAGAAATAGAAACAGACACACTCACTTCAGGAGTGTCCTCTGAGACTAAGTCGACTCCTAGGTATGGGCAGTTTTTGCTGGTGCCCCCTGACCATCAGGGAAGGTCTTTTTCTGAGGATGTCACCTTAAATTTGTCCTTTTTGAACACTGCTGCCAAGTACAGGGATGAAGCGTTCAGAGATGACCTGCAAAGTAGCATTGTGGTTCAGCAAAACTTGCCGAGTATCAGCTTCCTTGGCAAAGAGACGGAAGGTTACCAATGGAGCCAGGGAGACTTTGTTATTCATTTGCCACCAGAAAAGACTACTGCTGCAGAAGCTGCTCATCCTCTTGGTCTCCAGCAGCCGCTGGATATTGAAGAAAGTGCAGCATCCCCCTGTGTTGACAGGGAAGAAACTGAAGGTGGTTATGTGAACTGGGCATTCTCTGAAGGTGATGAAAAAGGAGTTTTCATCTCAGATTCAAAGAAGAAAGCCCTGTACCTACATTCCTCCTATGACAGGGACAGTTGCCAGAATAATCCCAGCAGGCATGTCCAGTTAACTGATTCGAAGTCCTTCTCCTACAGCTCTGTCAAGTCATGTCACAGCAGCAGCATCTCTCAGAACAGGCTGAAGCGAAGCATCTCCTTCTGGATCAGCCCTCTCTGGAGGGACTGGAGTTTCTGCAGAAGCAATAGCTTACCATGCCCCAAGAAAGAGAGATCAGGGAAAGTCTGCAAGGCTGTAGGCGGTAATTATTAAACATTAAACCTGTACAGTACATTTTATTAGAGAGTCCAAGACATTACAAAAATGTTTCATTTGCACCCAGGAGGTATTAGATGCAGTAGAGGGTAGCAGCTGAGATCCCAGAGTTACTCTTTCACTTTGTTTGGGTCTGGCTGTTGGGAATATTAGAAGTGTGCCTGGTATCCAAGCTGCAACACACCTATGTGTCAGCCACCCTGATCTGCCCCATCTCATGGAATCTCCATGTCTGTGGCTACATGGCCAGGTGGCAGAAGGATTGTGCTCACTCTGGGGAAGTCTCTTGCCCTGGGGATGCAAAGAGTTGCAGGAACCAAAATATATTACATGATCCTGTAGAGATACATTAGCAGTATCAGAGGTGGGTATATGGAGAGTGAATAGGCATACATTTCTGTAGTCAGTGTAGTCTCTGTACACAATCAAGTTTGCTTACCAAGTGTTAAAATACATCAGATTCCAGTTTTAATTATGAATAGTATGAGATGATGGATAGCATTAGTTGTTTTATGTCTTGTGATGGTGCACAACTTTACATGGAACTGCTTAAGTACTGAGTTTGGATGTCACAATTCTTTCTCAGACTGCTTTAGACATATTCTCAGTCCTATTAGATTTTCTCTGAGTGAACAGAAACTCTGTAGCTTAAAGGTGTTTTTTGACTCTTTCCTGCAGAATCTTTAGGATCCTGTGAGCTACACCACAGTGAAGCAACAAAAGCAAAACAGCAAAACAGAGACATAAAGTCTGGGAGAGAAAAGAGGAGTCAAAAACCTCTTCAGGTGCCGGTACGGACAGATGCAACAGAATTGTGTATCTCAAAATTGTCTTTTTCATTCCTTAAGAGCAGTTCTGCAGTGTAATTTAATTGAAATTTGAAACATTTAAAATGCTGCATACAAACTGCAGCAACTCTTGTGTGTGTCTAGCTTTGGTTCAATTTTACATTTTTTTTTGGATGTGTGGGATTTCTGTTTTGAACTTGTTGGCATCCAGGGACCTTGGTATACCATGGTGATACTGATTTTGTGGTGATTCACAAGTCCTTGGTCACAATCAGTCCTTGCATTTCAGCTGTCAGAACTTGTGGAGGTTTCATGTGATCTCAAATAGACTGAAGCAGTGACCATATCCAGGGGCTATACAGCTCTACTCAGGCAAGTTAGGCCTCATAATGTTGTCTCCTGCCTGCAAGAGTCCCAGAGACTTTTCTCTGAATCCATGAAACATTTAGCACATTGCAGGAAGTATACTGATTGTGTATATGTATGGGACAACTTCTGCAACTGTGTCTGTGTGCTTATAAATGAAAATCTATTTCTAGAGCCTATAAAGAAATTTCCAGGGTCTTCATTATCTGGAAAGAATTGTCACTGCTTAATGAGATGAATACTGAAGGCTGGTTTGTTTATATAAGATACACAGGTCAGCAAAGGATCTTGGACTTGAACTTTGAAATCTACTATCTCTCAAGGTATTAGGTCTCAAAGATCAAATACCTTCAGACAGTGTGATACTGCAGTACTTGCTAGACAAAGGCAACGTCTTCTGCGGTTTGTAACAAAACCGGGGAAATCTGTTTCTCACTTGGGAGTGCATTCATTCATTGGCATTTCAGAGATGCTCTGAAAGGCCACATCATATGCTGTCAGAGGAATTGTGGAAATGCTAGTCATCCTGTAAATTCAGTATTGTTTTGTCTGTGTCTTGGCAGGTGATTAGAGTGGATGATTGTCCCCAGAACACTCAAGTGAACTCAGAGCCTGCAGAAATCAATGTCTGGGATGAGCAAGAGCAACACAGCAGGAATTGGCTCACTGTGTCTAATTTCAGTCAGCTAAGTATGTTACATGTTACAAAAAGTGAATTTCAGAACACCTTTTAAAAAGAAGCAGTAAATAGAATTCCAAAAATCCAAGTGTTTTCCACCATTTTCACCTTATGGCATAATTTTTATAGAATTAGGCTTAGCTTGTCTTGGTTATTTGATGCAACATTGAAGAGGCAAAAGAGTCATAGGTTGGATGGAAGATCAGGTGAATCTTTTTGGGATCACTGCCTGTCTTCCATGGGAGATAGTTGAGTGCTAATCTTCAGGAATAAGTAGGAAGCAAGGAGAATGATGCCCTTGTCTCCTCTCCTGAAGTGTATTCTAAACTGACAGCTTCTAAAGTGGCATCCTGGCTAGTTGCAAAGAGATAAACTCATTACTTTTCAGGACATTTACCATCACGGGCAGTGCTATGATACTGTATTTGTTGGCAGATCCTCTGCCTGCATTATGCATTTCTCATTGCTCAGAAACACATCTTCCAAAGGGAAGAAATGAATACTGCATTGTCTTTTTTGGAGTGAAAAGGAATGATATTCTGACTCTTCATTTAGTAATTCTCCATCTCTTTCATTCTCAGAAATTCTATGCATCATTCATCTCATCTTTCAACTTTCCTGTGATGTGGCTCACTGGTTCCGTCCTGTGAGCTGCTGGGAGAAGTACTAGATAGTGCTGTGACTCAGTAGCACATGGTCTGAGGAGGGCTGTACTCCAAAGTCTGCTGAAAAAAGTGGAAATAGTCTGTCTAGCCCTATGAAGATCCGTCATTGTTTTTTTAACCCATTACACATTTACTGGGACAATATGGTGTGTCGGTGTTTATTTTATAACACTGTATAGCTACTTAGTTTACAGAAATAGAGTTGTTCATTTATCCTCAGAAATAGCTGACAACTATTTCTCTTTTGACTAGGTTTGGAACGCCTGCATTACAAGCACCAGAAAATAAAAACTCCAGATGTTGGTAGGCATACCATACCATTCTGTGATTACCTGAGGCATTCTCGAGAGGTAAGACCTAGGGCTGGGCCCACTGCTAATTGTGTCTTACTACACATCCCAGTCCATCATTTTGGCTGGGATGAGCCCAGAGTAGCTCTACAGTCATCCCTGGATTTGCCAATAGAGTTTCTCTGCCATGACATGCCTCTTTGAGAGATGAGAAACTTCGCTGTCTGCTGGCACAGTGTATGTGTGGAAGTAAATGAGTAATTTAACAGCTGCTAATGCTCTACTAAGATTATTGAAATAGGACATTAAATTATTGAATCTTAGAGTGGTTCTGAATATGAACTTAGTCACAAATGACACACGTGGATGTTTCATCAGGCAATGAGCGAGCACACAACTTGGTCTTGAACCTATGGACAAAATGGATTAGAAGAAAATTTTGGAGATTTAGCTACATAGCACTCACTTTATCACATAGTAATTCCTTGCAAAAGGGTAGATGAATATTGATAATAATTGCAAAGCATGGATTTTTTTAACCATTGTCTTATAAACATTGCATTTTATTATTCACCAGAATTAATCTGGCACTCTGTAATCTAAAGGTCGTCTTCCTGTGTGAACTAATATAGGCTCCTTGAATATGATGGAGCTAGACCAATTTATATTTCCTGAAGGCTTGAGCAGGAATCTGGATTGTGGAAACTAATACCTGTTTTAAAATTATGTAGCTAAAAGAAGAAATGAATGGCTAGTAGAAGAAAATGTACCATTCATTAGATTTTATAGAGATATTTCAGAGAAATGAAAGGAAATTAACAAAGAATAAATTAAGAAAAGGAAATATGAGCGAATCCTTTCCTCTTTCTTTTCAAAGAACCAAAGCACCCTTCCTTGTTGATTTTACTTATAGGATTTTTGGTTATTAAAATGGAGATCTTTCAAAGACTAGCTTATTTTTCACTGAAAATGTTATATTTTTTCTTTTTTTTAGGAATAAAATTGAAACAGGCAATTTCAGTTATGCTGTTCTGAGTATTGTAGAACTTGAATCCCAAATACCAGGGACAAGAGCTGTAATGTTTTAATTTAAAAAATGGTGGGGTTTTGTATGAAAAAGTGATGAGAGAGAGAAATAAAAATAAATTTACTGATTTTGTGTTCTGTGAAACCAAAATTGTACTCTAAATCAATAAATCTTTGAATTGTGAATCACAGGATCAGCCATACAAAATAAAGGTAAAGTCAGGAAAACTGTGTGAAGTAACCAAGTAACTGGTGTTTCAAAGCTTATATTAAGATGTATTCGGATAAAACTCAAGTGTGATATTTTTAAATGGAAAAAAAAACCCATTCTGCTGATTAATAGCAGTATTGGAGTTATGCTGAAACCAGTTTTTTCTGAACCACCAACTTCAAATTATTTATTCTTCCAAGGTACAGTCTCCAGTATCCACTGAATTGTTGTGCCTCTCTCTGGACTATGAAAGATTATATTTATCACTGAGATGTAACAAAGCTGCTGCATCCAGCTGTTCCACTTGGAGAATGATGTATTTTAAAGATATGTATCTTTCCGAAACTGAAGCTTCTCACTCATGGCATATCAGGGGTTCAGAAATCCCTCTTGATAGGTAGCAGGGAGCAAAGCAAGGGGGTGTGTAGGGAGTTTTTGTTAAAGACTTTCTCATCTTCAAAGCAAGTTACAAGTTCAAATACGAGAGAAATTTTAAAAAATTAAAATTTATTTAAGTTTCAATTTAAATTAAAAATTGAATTTTAGTTCATTCATCTTTAAAGCTAACTTTTGTTAGCTTAAAAAAGTCCTTAAACTTTTTTTTTTGGTGTGTGTGTGTGTGCTTTGAAGATTGAAATTGGTCTGAATACTATTAAGAAGAAAAATTAAATTTCTTACTACCACATTAGGAGGACCTGGCTGGCCCATTTTTTCCTAATATAGCTTGAAGTTTAAAAGATTATTTGAGTGTTTCTTTAAATATAAGACCAGGAAAATATGTGATCTAAATATCCCTGGAAATTTCCTCAGTGCATTATGTTCTTCTGTTCCAGGGCTTATTTTCAACAGTAAAGGTTATACCTACACTGGAATTTTCCAACTTTCTCTAATACTGTGCTTATTAGAAGACCTTTAACAAGCTTTGTGAGTGTATCGAGATATAGGTGGTGACCTCAGTATTTAATTCAAATGTCTGGAGACAACATGGAAAATGGCAATGTGAACAAATTAGTTCCATTTTAGTGTAGGTATGGCAGTGCTGTAATTCACCTGCCTGTCAGGGTCATTATTTATGTTAACATTAATCATATCAACAATTGTTCTCAGGATTGTACCTTCTTGAGCTGTGCAATGTGTATATGATAAAGATGTGCATATTTTACCAGTAAAAGTATCTCTCCTTTTTTAGGATTTGAGTAATAGCGTATTTGGAAACACCAAGAAAACTAATCTGAACAGGAACTCCTCGTATGTATTATTAGCATGTTAAGAAACTCATCACAGGTTTTCACAAAGACATGTCTGTAGTGTCTGCAGGTTTCCATTTCAGTTCTGCAATATATTTAGGATGACAAATTCCTGAGAAATGGAGAGTTAAGGCCATTCAGTTAGTTTAAGTTTATTTCAAGGAAATATTATTAGTGGAAATCAAAGAGATCTATTTAAACAAAATGTATGATTTTAGGTGGCATAGACACCCTTTCTAATTCTAACAATAATTGAATTTTCTAATTCAGTCACTAAGATGACAGTTGGACCTGATGATTTACAAGGTCTTTTCCAGCCTTAATAATTCTATGATTGAGTGGTGATTCCATGGTTCTTTGACCATAGCATCTTTAATTAGCCCTTTTTCCAATCTAGTCAGCATGAAAAATTGTATTTGCTTTTGCTGTGCATATTTTATTTTTAATAATTGCAATGCTAGCATCTCCTGAAAACTTCTCTCACTGACTGATTCATCTCTTTTGTACATTTACTAAATATTTCATTCAGTTTTCTTCATTCGTTTTCAGGAGTTATTAAGCTTTGATTACATTTAGTGAAAGTATACTGGTTTCACAAGTGGTTTTCACTTTCTTGTGAGGCTGTTAATTTTTGTCCCAGATTGATTAATCATTATCATAATATTAGTGGTATTTTTGCTACGTGCACTGCTGTCTTTATGTTTCTTTTCCTTTGCCTATTTTCATCAATTTCTTCTAGATTTCTTTTTTCTTTTTTTTTTTTTTTTTAGCACTGCACAAGTAATAAGTAGAAGATACTAGAAAGCTGTCACATCCCATGCAGTTTCACCATGGGGAGAGGAGGAAAAAAGTTACTGGGGGTTTTATGTATACACTGTGTGTGTGTGGGGTGGGGTGGTGGGGTTGGGTGTTCTGCTGTTGTTGTGGGTTTGTGGTTTTTAGGGTGCTTTTCCTTTTTTGCTTTTTTACACTCCCTCATTTCTAGAGAGTGGGCAAACTGCTCACTTACCAGCAGGATGTAGGGGCTGTTGAGTGGCCTGAATCTGTCACTTAGTCTTTTGTCTTCGGTAGGGTATCTCTGGTCTAGGAGGTGAATCATATCTGCTGTGTTCTGTAACAAAGACTGCTTTAATGTAGCGGTCTTTTTGCAACCACACTTGTTAATCCAAAGAATCACCAATTTAAAAAGTATGTTCTTGTACAAGTAATGGTAATGACACAAGTAGCTGTTAGTACATCTCAGCATGGACTAAAAAAATGAACAGTTGTGTATGTGATTGAGAGCTCTGTAACTGATACCGTTATTGCAGTGTAAAAGATGTGCATAGCAGTGCAGGCTCAAGAGCTGTTCAACATAAAGCAGAGAAAGAAACATGTAGAAAAATGTGTCAGTTCTTCAGTACCTGAAGATTGTTTGTTCATGGCTGTGTTGAACAAAATTGCACTGAGGGTTATTTTGCTTTATGATTGCTGAGTCACATATCTTTACATGTGATCCATGTGTACCGGTTTTAGCTTAATGACAGAAATGTTAGATTAAAATATCAAATATTTGCTTTTAAACAGATTGAGAACTCCAGAAGAAACTGACAGTAAGTTTTTCTTTGCTTGTCACTCATTTTAATTCCCATCTGCAATTTTCATGCTGACAATTCTGAAGTACAAAATCCAGAAAGAAGTTAATGTACTGTAGTTGAGGATTATAGCACATATATTGTTTCATGTGTTAGTAACTAATTTTTACTTTAAAGTAAAAGATTTTTTTAATGAGAAACATGTTTTTCTCATAACAACTGCATAATCTTAAAAGAAAAGTATTTGTTTTCACTCTAGTCTGCCCAGTAATATTGTCCTTCCAGCAGGAAGAAACTCTTTAAGATGCTGCTGCTTTTATCCCTGACAGTCCAAGTGATCTCCTGGGTTAAACCAGGGTGTATGTCTGAAGATATAAGATTTTTAATGTATTCTTAATTTTTCAAATTGCAGTTATGTGTAATATCTCTGTTTGTGTTGTTTACCTGGAATTCTGAAATCTGTGAAGGACTGAATTTATTCTGAAATGTCCAATGAAGAAATAAAAGTTTTTAGTGAGGAATCACTTTGTTCCTGTAGTAAGGAATCACTCAAAAGCAGAATGTTAGCGGACTTCACTGATATTTGTTGTGTTTTAGTCCATCTCCCAGTTTTCCTAGGATGACTCTTTGCTGTAAGAGGCTGAGCAGCTGGGCACCTATCTGTGTTTGAGATTAGCTGTGGTGCAGGAATGAGTTGCTCCTAGTCTTATCTCCACTTCTAGTGATGCTCTTTGCAGGTCCATCTGTGCACAAAACACTGCAGTGCTGAAGCACTCTGCTGCAAGCAGAGTGGTAAAGCTGCTTTTTAGAGCACACCATAGTTTTGATTAAAATCCAGTTTTCCCATTCTCAAAAGGCCTGTTTTCATGTTTTGTTTTTTTTGCAACATACAAAATGCTGCAAAAGTAGATGGGTCCAGCAAGAAAAAGTCACAAGGGACTTAGAATCACTAAGGGGAGTGAAAAATGCTGACCCTTCCCCCAATATCCATAGATGTTTTCATGTAAGATCTCTTTCACTACATAAGGGACTAAAAGCAAACAGAATACACCAAGAAGAAAAGTGTAAGGTTAAAAAAATGTTGGTGAACCTTGTTTTGATTATGTCATTTTTTGAAAATTAATAGTAGTACAGTATATATAATACTGAAATCTGGCAACCAAAAATGTTTGTCTGCTTATATTTTAACAGCACTTTGGATGCTGTGGGTCAATGGGACAGTATTATTATAACTTTGGTGCAATAGTACAGTTAATGGATTGCTTAATGACTGAGAATGGAGTTGGAAAACTGTCTTTGGGAGGCCATGGAGCACGGTGGATAATGAAGTGCTTTTGATATCCCAGGGGTCTATCTGGCTTAACATGTTCTTGAGGTTAATAGCTCATTTTCCCCACCATTTCCTTGAATAAATAAGTCATCTGGCTATATTACACTGATGACTGAAATTTGCCAATATACAGTACATGATAATGTAGTTAAAGCCCTTAAGTAATTCTACTCTTTAGAATGCTGAGCCAGCAATTATGATTAATCTGTTTTGTGACAAACTCTGGGATGGAAAGAATTTAAAAAATCATGCATTTGTGTCTGCTATAATAATTAATACAACTATCCTTTAAACATTATTTCAGATACCTTCTCTTGCTTGAAAACATCTCAAGAGTTGCATCTTCACTATTCAGGTGAGCAAGAGGCACAAGCATGATAGCTGAGGAATTTAAGAAATTTAAAAGAATATTAGTTCTCCTTTTGTCATCCACTGTGATTTTAATTTTGAGGACTTGCACAATTGCCCACTGCTAAGAAGGTTCTGTGTTAATTCATGTCTAACACTTCCATGAAAGCATTACTGATTTTTTTTCTGTTAACAATTACTTCATTCTGGGTATTTATGGCAAATTCAGAGCAAATGTAGATAATCACTTTCAAAATATCAGTGGAAATCATGAATACAGGTCAGATTCCTTACCAGGCAGAAGAGGCACTAGTTTGTTTACAGCTGTCAGTCCCCTAACATCTCCCAAACCTTCCTTTGTACTTTCTGGAATTCTTTTCTTCAGTTAATTGGTCCTGTACTACTTAACCTGTGTTTGTATATCTATGAACTCCTGAAAATCTAGCAGGGAATAAATCCTTTGGATGCTAATTTCTTGCAGTCCTGCCTTTCCCTGAGCTGAGTGTGCACAGATTTTCCCACAGGCCTGGATGTCAGTTTTCCCAGTAGGAGAAGAGAGCAGAAATTGCCAGTAGATGTCACCATCGCCCATAGGACTTGGCCTCTGTTACAGGCAGGGTAGGAATAAACCAGAACTATTAGCAGCCTTCTTAAATTCAGAATCTACACGTTTTCACTGGGAATAACACCTCCTGGCTTGTGTCAATCAACTGTACAGACATAGTTCCTCTGGCATGGTGGCATTGTTGCTGGTATTGATTTGTTGCTTGTCAGGCATGCTATTTGTGATGATGTGGGACTTTTTAGCACAGATGGAAGTGGCTTCCCTTAAGAGCTGACAAACGTCTCCAGAGGTTTTCAGTGTAGGTTTTCTTTCCTCAGGAAGATTAGGACAGAATTTAGCCAATTAGGCCCAAAAAGCCTGCACTAGAATTCTGTACCATATACTGCTTTTGTGTTATTCTTGCTGTCAATTTGAGCAAGCAAATATAATCCTGCCTCTCTTCATACCCAAAAGAACCAGATCTTTGTACCAGGTTTGGCAGCTGCTGCAAGTCCATGCCACACGGCTGCTCAAAGTTCTAGAAAGAGTGCTGGCAGGGTCTGACAGATGGCAGCTCCTCTGTTCACATCCTTCTTCCTGCTATGCACTGATTTCATGATCAGTGTGCTCTTAGTGCAGCACCAAAGGAAGATCTTGTTTTTCAGTCCATGTTCCAACACTGTTCAGGCACAGTAACCAACTCCTGTTGAATTTGGTACATGTAACAACCTTGAACTGGAGTATGAAGTGCAGATCTTCTCAAATGAGGACCCCAGTTCCTGGGGTGGATGTCACATGGGTGCCCTTTGCTCTGCCCTTCTGGACTCAATAATCTCCAATTACATTTTGCTCAAAGAAGTAATCTTAAAAGAAGGATAGATGCTGTCCAAACTCCATAAGATCCATAAGCTCTTTAGGGAGATATAATAATGCAATAAATATATATTGCATTATAAAGTATATAAGAAAGTTAGGGAGATATAATAATGTTACTGATGTAGGAGATATAATAGGGAGATATAATAATGGGGAGATATATAATTAGGGAGATATAATAATGTTACTGATGATGCTCAAAGAAGTAGTCTTAAAAGAGGGATAGATGCTGTCCAAACTCCGTAAGATCCATAAGCTCCAGAGTTTGTTACCATGGCTTTTTCCTTATTTTGCAAACAAACACAGCTCTTCTGTGGTTGACGCTCTGTGTTGGTTCACTCTCTGCTTTGGATGATGTTTTTTTCATCCATTGAATAGGGAAATTAGGCAGTCAGAACTGTAGCATCTAAGTTGCCTCCTAGTTCTAGGAGTGCCTCACTTTACATCTCTCTCCCACTTCCTGATAACCCAGCCATTGTGAAGACTAATCCGTAAATACTTGGTTGACTCTCTGAAGTTTCGAAGGTGTTTGCCTGAGAAATAAGCTGCAAGTTAGAGAGATATAATAACATTACTGATGTTTTTTGGCAAGAAGCCTGAATGAAGAAACAGTACTCTGTGCAGGGGAAGTTTGGATTTTTTTCCTGTCATACCTTGCTAAATCTCCAGGTGCTTCTAACCCTGACAAGACAGACAATGAAGGCAGTTGGGGTCAAGGCATCTCATCAGCACAGTGTGAGTGTACTGTACTGGAGTTGGCAGGAGCAGGATGCAGAAGCAGCCCTTTGTGAAAGGAGGGGGATGAGGAGATAGCAGAAGAAGTCCTTCTAGGCAAGGTGCAAGGGGCTTTCCCAGAGAGCCTGTTTCTTTGGAAGGAGGGAATTCACGAACATGGTGAGATGTGATGGGTTGGTATCCTGGTTCTGACTGGGGGGGGGGACATGGCTAGGTCCTGGAGGTTATTCTGTACCAATTCACATCATTTTCCAGTGATGGAGGGGGGGTCCCTTCCATGCTGGGGTAGTGGAGGTTTGCTTTTTGCCGGCTTCCGTGTAGTGAGTATTCACGTGTAAATTTTTTGCCTCTCTTGTACCCTCTGTTATTAATACTGCTGCTGTTACTTTCATTTTCCTATTTTGTTGTTGTTTTCAGTAAATCGATCTTATCTAAACCTATGGTCTTTAACTCTTGTGTCTCCAATGCTCTCCATTCTGCAGCTGGGAGGAGAAGGAGGATGAGGGGGGAAGTGAACGAGCAGTGCATAGTCTGGAAAATTTCAGTGGGAACACTGAAGTGGGGAACACCATTCCTAAACCACAACAACGTTATTTGGTGTTTTATGTGAAACATGAGGAGCTGAGATAAAAACAGATCTGGTAAGAGTGGGTGGAAAACAAGTATTTGTTGTATGAGGTATGTCACAATGCTGTAACCTAACCCTGTATGTTTCAGTATAGGCACTATGTGCCCACTGAGGTGCTCCTTTTCAGAGCAGGGAGAGGGATCAGGATTGCTTTGTTGCTGAACTGTGTGATATCAGCTTACAAAATGATAACCTCAAGGGCAGTGAGGGTCATTTGTGATGTGTTTTCAGTGTTGGTCTTCTACCCTTACCTCAGGCACTGTCTTTAGGAAACCATTAACCATGTCCTGGGCTGTATCAGGCATAGCATTTCCAGCTGGTCAAGGGACAAGATGGTCCTGCTGTGGTCTGCCCTGCTGTGGTCTCATCTTGAGTACTGTGTGCAGTTTGGGCACCACAACATAAAACAGACATTAAGCTGTTACAGAGCATCCAAAAAGGGGCCATGAGGTCTGTAGTAGAAGCCTTGTCAGGAGCTGCTGAGGTCACTTGGTCTGTTCAGGGAAGAGGAGACTGAGGGGAGACCTCACTGCAGTCTTCAACATCCTCACAAGGCGAAGTAGAAGGGCAGGTACTGAACTCTTCACTCTTGTGACCAGTGACAGGATTCGACGCAATGGCATGAAGCTGAGTCAGAGGTTAGTTAGTCAGGTTTGGGTTGGATCTCAGGAAAACATTTTTCACCTGGGGAGTGTTTGGGCACTGGAACAGGCTCCCCAGGGAAGCGGTCATAGCACCAAGCCTGACAGAGTTCACAAAGCATTTGGGCACCACTCTTAGGCACACAGTGTGACTCTCAGGCACAGGGCCAGGAAGTGGACTTGATGATCCTTATGGATCTGCTTCCTGATGGATCTCTCAGCATACTCTATGATTCTGTGTTTCTGTAATAATTGTACCCAGCCTGCGAGCAGAACAGGGAAGGATTATTTTCCCCAGCTTTTCACTCCTTTTTCCTCCTTGAGGCCTGTTACAACAGCTTTGGAGGATTTTAAATTCCCTTTGGATATTAAGGAAATCATGCTTTTGTTGCTAAGTCTGCCAGGTCTCTTCAGTGCAGTCTTACACCCTGATTAGAAAAAGGGATTCTTAGGAGGGTCTTTCAGAAATCTACCCTGAGGGTAGATAGTCATGATTGGCCTGTAATGTGGGAGAAAATGGGCCAGCTTTTGAAGGATTATTCTGCTCCAATGGCTTGGAAGTTCACTGCTGAACAACTACAGGACCCTGTTAAAGTGGCAGAATATTTGAAAGAAAAGTGCTGTGGCAGCTCCAGCTAAGTTCGGCAATGTGCAGGGCCCTGGTTACTATTTATCAGACACTGCTCACAATAATAGACAGCACCCTCAGGAGGAAGAGGAGGAAGGCAGAACAACAGGCACTGTGGCCACTCAAACTGCAACTGAACCACAGGAATAAGCCATACTGGTACCAGTTGCTCCTATACAGAGAAGAAATTCAAGCCCAAACAAGTTTGCATACTGAAGAGGAAGCAGGGCCCTCAGAATGGAAAGCAAGGCAAGAGAAAATCCCCCCCTAGGTGAGCTGCAAGCTATGTGAAAGATTTTCAGCCAGCAGTCAGGAGAGTCCCTGCTGACCTGGCAGCTCTGATGTTGGGGTATCACAGCCCATGGTAGGGAACTATATGGTAGTGTAACCAATCAACTGGGATTCCTGTCCCAGGATGTGGGCATTGACAAAGGGATTGAGAATAGAACAGAAACTCTCTGAGCCAGCTCCTGTCAAGTATGAGGGAATGGTGACTACCCAGTTCTGGCAATATGAAGATCATATTTTTTTCCTCCCTCCTGGCCTGCACGTTGGCTGTGGAAAAGTCTCTTTGCAGGGCCTGCCTGCCACTGAGGGAATCAAAAGCTACTTCCCATTTTGTATCATCTGTGAACTTGCTTAGTATCCCAGCACGCAAGCTAAAGAGGAAATTTTCCATGCCTTACCAGTATGGACCAGAGTCTCTGCTATTGGGAGCAAGTACCCCTCTTCTCAAGAGAGGGTACACTCTGCGAGGTAACCAGGGGTTTTTTTTTGTGTGTGACCATGGAGAGGCCATGAGGAAGTGGGGTGGAAAACCCACCTGCTGTCCTAGCAGCACGGATATGTGAGCTAAGAGGAAGAACAAAAACACCAAATGTCACTCCGGTTTCCAATGAGCAAGCCTTCAGACAGAATAGGAGGGCTGATGTTACTTCCAATCCTCTTGAAGGGACCTTCAGCTCGTATTTACAAGAAGTGAATAGTGACTACTCTGAGCAGAATTAGAGGGATCCTTCCTGCAGCCAGGTCCTTCCCCTTCCAGGGGAAAGGGACAGTCAGATCTATTGGACTATGTGGATCTCATGGCCTGGCTTATCAGACCCACAAGGGTATTGGGTTTTAGTTGACCCCGGAATATGATGTACCCTGATGCCATCAATGGGAACAAATATGTAGGGGCAGAATCCATCTCTATTCCTGGGTGACAGGGGGATTCCAACACGTGACTGTAGCGGAAGCTGAAGTGAACCTGTCTGGGAATGAATGGCAAAAACACCCCATTGTGACTGGCTCAGCAGGAGAAGGTATTTCAAAAACCCAAAAAGGCATCACTGGGCTTTTGCGAGACCTAGTAGAGTAGAGGCAGAGGAAATTAGGCAGTTGAACACCTTGTCTGGACCTCTCTGCTGTGGGGTGTCTCAGGATTGAAGAACAGGTACTGATGGCTACCACAACAGTGCAGTGTTGGCAATATCACACCAACCCAGACTCTGTGACCCCCATCCATGAGGTGACTCCTGAACTGGAGAGTCAGGGAGTGGCCAGCAAGACTTGCTCACTCTTTAATGGCCCTGTGTGGCCAGTGTATAAGTCCAGTGAAGAGTGGAGACTGTCAATAGACTGTCAGTGGCCTAAAGGAAGTCACACCACCACTGAGCACTGCTGTCCAGACATGGTTGAACTTCAGTATGAACTAGAGTCCAAGGCAGCAGAGTGGTGCCACTATCAATATTGCAAATGTGTCTTTCTCTTTAGTAGCAGAGTGCAGGCCACAGTTTGCTTTCACTTGGAGGGATGTCCAGTACATCTGGAACCAGCTGCCCAAGAGGTGGAAATACAGCCACAGTATTTGTGCTGGACTGACCCAGACTGCTCTGGAAAAGGGAGAGGCTCCAGAACATTTGCAATACATTAATGGGATCAACTTATGAAAACACAGCAGAGGAAGCTTTTGAGAAAAGGGAGAAGATAATCCAACTCATCCTGAAGGCCAGTCCTGCCATAAATCAAAGTGAAGTTTAGAGACCTGCGCCAGAAATTCAGTTTTCAGAAGTAAAATGGCAGGATGGACACTGTCAGATTCCAATGGACATGGTCAGCAAAATAGCAGCTATGTCCCCACCAACCAGCAACAAGGACACACAGGCTGTCCTACACACTGTGAGTTTTTGGAGAATGCATAGTCCAGATTAGAGTCAGATTGTGAGTTCTTTCTATCTTGTGACTCAGAAGATGAATGATTTTAAGTAGGAACCTGAACAACAACAAGCTTTTGAACAGGAGTTAATTAAATTAAACACGAGATTAATTTGTAGCAGCAGCCCCTGGGCCAGTTAGGACTGGACAATATGTGAAAACTGTGCTTTACACTGCAGATGGGGAGAATGGTCCTTCCTGGAGTCTCTGACAAAATGTACCTATGGAGACTCAAGGATGATCCCTGTGGTTCTGGAGTCAGGAATACAAAGGATCTGAGGCCTGCTACACTCCAACTGAAAAAGACCCTGTCATCTTATGAAGGGGTTTGAGCTGCTTCAGAAGTCATGGACACCAAAGCACAGCTCCTCCTGGCACCCCTGGCTAGGCAGGATGTTTGGATGACGCACATCATGCCACTGATGACATATGCAGTAAGTTCATCACTCAGATCACACAACAAGCTTTAACAGGAAATCCCAATCACCCAGGGATCTTGGAAGTCATCACTAACTCAAAGGTGAAAATTTTGGAATATTGTTGGAAGCAGAGGAGGGAAAGGTGACTTGTGCTGAGGAGGTCCCACAGTTACTAGAAAATGAAAAGTGATATGGTCTCTTCACTGATGCTTTCTGCTGTATTGGAGGGACACATCAAAATTGGGAAGCTGCTGTATTGGAGTCCTATGTGGCAAGTTGCAGAAGCTATGGAGGGACAAGGTAGATCAAGTCAGGTTGCAGAGCTGAACGCCATCCAGCTGGCTTTAGATATCGCAGAACGAGAGGAATGGCCAGTGCTCTACCTCTACACTGACTTGTGGATAGTAGCAAATGCTCTGTAGGGGTGGTTTGAGCACTGGAAAAAGATGAATAGGAATGCAGAGGTAAACCCGTCTGGGCTGCTGAACTCTGGAAAGACACCACTGCCTATGCAGAGAAGCTGGCTGTAAAGGCACGTCATGTGAATGCACACACACCCAGGAGTTGGGCTACTGAAGAACATCACAGCAGTGGACAGGTGGATTGGGCTGCCAAGGTTAAAGTGTCTTTGGTGGACCTGGACTGGCAGCATAAGGGTGAATTATTGCTGGCTCATTGGGCCCATGATGAAGGGATGAGATTTAGTAATACAGTTGGGTCATGGTAGAGGGGTGGACTTAACCATGGATGCTATTAACCATGGACACTATTTATAACTGTGAAATGTGCTGAAATGAAAAGAGGGTAAAGCCTCTGTGTGGTATGGGGGATGATGGTTGAAATATAGATATGGGGAGACCTGGCAGATTGATTATATTGCAAATGTGCCAAGGCAAGCTTTATGTACGTACAATGAAAAAAACACTGGATGGCGGAGATGTACCCTGTGCCTCACCCCTGTGCCTCATCCCAGAAAGAGGTCAGTCAGACAAGAGGACCCATTTCAAAAATAGCTTCATAGAACCCTGGGTCAGAGAGCACAGTATTGGAGTGAGTATTATATTCACTGTCATGTACCAGCCTCTAGGAATGTTGAACAATAAAATGGATTGTTAAAAACCATATTGGTGGGATCTTCAAATATTGGGATCTACATTTAGCAAAAACCACCTGTTAGTTAACACTAGAGGCTCCACCAATCAAAGTCAATCAAACTGTATTCTAGAAGGGGATACAGCCCCTGTGGTGCATATAAGGAATATGTTTGGGAAGACAATTTGGATTAGTCCTGTCTCAAGCAAAGGCAAACCCACCCATGGGATTGTTTTTGTTCAATGACCTGATTGCTCTTGTAGAGTAGTGCAGATGGATGGGGAAACACAATGTGTACCTGAAGAGGATGTGGTTATTGAGTGAGAAGAGTCTGTAATGTCAAACTGTGTGTGTATTTTTGGTTGCTGAATGACGCTGGCACTGAATGCCATAACTACCATGGACAGTGAGTAGGGAGTGCTCCAGATATACTGGTCATGAACTCGTGATGCAGCTTGCAACCACCTGACAGCACACCAGCCCTCCTGCCCTGGAAGAGATCTAGGACAGACAGAACCCACAGCCATGTACTCAAGGAACTCATCAGATATCCTGGAGGGATGGCCATTGACTATGGACATGATACCAGTGCTTATGTACATATACATCTGTATCTGTGTATGTAGTTGGAAGCTGTATGAGTTGGTCGTGAAGGACATGGTACAGAAGAAGGGTGTATCTGACTTCTTTTTGGCAAGTGCCTGGAGTTCTGTGGAATCCTACTCTTTGTCTCTACTAGGGAAAAGGTGTAGGTGATATAGATTAGCTAATCAGTGTTGAATTATCTTGACAAAAATTTGGGCACTTTTGGTTACCCATAGTGCTTTCTGACTTTTAACTAACTATCATCATGCATGTCACAATAGAACTGAAGTCTTTTCTACAGTGCCAGTCTGCCACAACTCTTTAATTCTCCATTGACTAAAACAGTTTCATTATTTGTTCCCCAAGAGTGTAGGAGGCTTCCTTCTCCAGTTTGCTTTTGCAGAGCATTGAATCAACCAAACAAATTTGCCTGGGTTGAAAAATGGAGTGCAGACCTAATTTCATGGCTTATGGGTATCTTGAAGTACCTTACTAAAGCAGCTCACCTCCTGCATTTCATTCAGGTTGTTTTGGGGTTTGGTTTTGGTTGATTGGTTAGTTGGTCGGTTTTAAAAATCTGTTTCTTTGTCACCAGTTAGTTCTCACTCATCTCCACTGAAAACTCTCTCTTTTAGAATGCACATCTCCAGAATCTTGCAGATGTTTACATCTAACCTGCCCCTAAATGGACAAGTAGTACAGCTGAGGCCTGAGGCAGTCGTTGTGTTTGGGTTGTGAAGGATGTTTGGTTTCTTAAAAGAGGAGAAGTGAAGAATTTCTCTCCATTTCCTAGGGTATATTAACTTCTGAAATGTCTGAAGGAGAACTGGAGTGTCAGCTGTCACTATAAATTACACTGAAGTTAATCCTGTAGAAGAGACTGAGGCCTGTTGAAGCCTGTGTGAGAGTAATGATTGAATTTGGAACCTGGGTTGTTATTCCAGATGCCAACCTTTAATGCTAACTGAGTTTCTGATATCTTTCTGTCCTGTTTCTGGCTAGGACAGGGTTAATTACTTACAGAAGCCAAGCAGGGGCCTGGCTGGGACCCAGAGGTTGTTCTCTGCCACGGTCAGGTCATTGCCAAGGCTTGGGCTGAAGGGAATCTCTTCTGGGGAGGAGGGGTCCCTTCTGGATCAAGGTAGTGTGGTCCTGTCTATTGTCAGGGGTTTTCCATGTGAACTGTTCATTTTTTGTGTGCCTTGTCATCAGTTTGTTGTTACTGTTCATTTCCTTATCTCATTGCTGTTTCCAGCAAACTGCTCTTACCTCAATCCATGATCTTTATCTTTTGTGCCTCCAGTTCTCCTCTCCCGCTCCAGCAGAGGGAAGGTCATGGGGAGGAGGAGGAGTAGTGAGCAAACGGTTTGAGACCTTTCAGTGGGAACACCAAATTGGGGAATATAATTCCTGAAACACAACAGTGTGCAAAGGGGAGTTGCTGTCTGGGTAAAGGAAACAGTGATCACATATGATACAGCATCACACTGCTGCCTCCTCCTTGGCTTTGTACACTGCTGTGAGGTGCAGCCAAGTGTTTTTGAAACTTAGCCAGCTTGTTTATTCAATCTAGTAGTGAAATCTATGTTCTTTGCAGCTGTTGAAAGAAACAACTTAATGAGACTTGCTCAGACAATACCATTTACACCAGTCCAGCTCTTTGGTGAGTACCAACTTTTTGCTTATATGTTTTACTTTATAAATAGTTGGTGCATTATCTTTTAAAAACTGTGTTTGAGAAATTTTCTTGGATTTATTTCAACAGTTCTTATTTCCTGAAAGAGACAAAACAAGATTGAATAGTAGTTGTGCAGTAGTTTAGGGACTTTTGGAGGTCACCTTGTCCAACTCCTTCCATGGTCAATTCAGATCAAATTGATGAGGCACTGTTGAATTGCATTTTGATTATATCTATAAATGGAGAGTCCTCATTTTCACTGGTCAACCTCTTCCAGTGTTTGATATACCTAATCATGATTCTAGTGTTTTTCCCTGTATTTGTTGGGGTTTCCCTTGCTGTAGCTTGTATCTGTTTGTATTCATGTGATTGCTGTCTGAGAGATGAGTTTAACTCAATCTTTTATATATCCATCCTTAGGATAGCTGAAGACAGCCAGAAGTTTCCCCTTAACCTTGATAATTTCATTCTTTCTGTTTCACACACACAGACACAACCACAGACAAACATGTAAACCTATGTATAGGATATGCCATCAAGAAGAAAACCAGGTAGTGATTTAAGGAGCATTATTCTTTTATCTGGCACGAAAACTTTTAGTGTCTTTAGTGTCAAGGAAAAAAATCTTTGCTGGAACTGACGAGTGCTAGAGACAATCCATAAATTTTTGGGAAGAGTTCTGAAAATAATGTACAGTATTGGCTTACAGCAGCAGAAGTTCTGTCTCTAGACTCTTGATATCTAGGTGCTGCCTTCTCAATGGGTAGCATATTTTGTCTCACAGCAACTAACTGCTGATACTTGCAGCATCATAGGATTTCTTGTGACCTGATTGCTGTAGATAATTAATGTAACTATGGCCATATTGTGCATTCTAATCTTTGAAGCTCCTAGGAGATACCTTTCTAGGTATTAAACTGTCAGAAGCTAATAAAATGAAGATTTAAAGTAAGATTAAAAAATGTATCTAGTTATACTATCTTTATTTAAGTGTCTGTCTTTTATGTAAGGTACTGACTTTTCCAGTTGCTTTATTTTAAATTAAAATGTGCTGAAATTGCTGGATTCAACAGCATCTGCATTTGTGCTAACTGGTGAAAGGCAAACTCAAGACTGGGGAGGAAGTCTACTAGTCTGAATCCAGTTTGTAATTGCTTATGACAGTCTTTGCCATTTTGGCAATTTAGTTACCTCATCACACTTGCCAGCCAAAAACCTGTTTCTTATTAATTGACATTACAAATAATGTGAGTTGTAGGAAGAAAAGTCAGATTTAAAGAAATCAGTCCATTTTGCTGTTAGTTCACAAATTGTGGCAACAATTTTTCTTTGCCACAATTGTGGCAAGAAAAGTGTTGTTTATCCTGTTGCAAGAGAGGAATGCCACTACAACTCTCCAGGAGGAGAGACAGCAACTGAGTTAAAGCTCACAAAGTTCTGCTTGCAGAAAAAATGTTACTAGCAGGAGCAGAACATCTTAAACATTTCATCACTGCATATAATTTTGGAATTGCTAGAACAAAAAATCAAAATATTAGTTTAAGGTAGCAAAACTGTAAGCTACCTGATAATTTGCTTTAGCTTGTTCTCCTGGAAATGTCTTTTTCAATCTAATTTCCCTGGCTCATCACATCATGGCCAAGTCATAACTTTTGAACCAAGCTCAGCTCTTTGTCTGCAGCAAAAGGTGGCACTCTCGGCTAGAACCAGTATTGTATCAGCTACAAAATTAAATCACTTTAGTCTTTAATACTCAATAACTATTACAAGCTGTATGCCTTGTTGTCATGATTTTTCCCTAGATTAATTTTTATTTATTATTGTAAACTATTATTTTAACTGTTTTTAGACTAAGATTTGAATTCAGATGTTCTGCTCCTCCAAGTTTGTTTGGGTGTTTGTTGGTTTTTAGGGTTTACTTTGTGAAACACAGAGTTAAAAGAAAAATACAGGGAATATTCCGCAGATTATGATTAACTTAAGGCTTAACGAAAACTCCCCTTCCACATAAGTGCATAAAGAGAGGGAATTACACAGGATATTTAGAGTTCATACACTGGAGATAAAAATGGTGACCCTTTAAATATATGTTCTTTTAAATGACTGCTATAGGCTAGAGTATCAGTGAGCTTTGTGTGGAAGAATCCAGGAGGTCTTGAATTTATCTTCGTTTAGAGACTTAAAACAAGCACTTATTATCATAGTAGAAGAATGAATGTACTAAATAAAGTAAGTTTAGGCTGGGGAAGTTTTCAGACAGATGAACAGTTACGATAAAAAGGCTCTCCTTTTAAAAAAGTGTGGCTTAGAAAGGTGTGTAAAGAGGTATGTTAAAGACACCAAATGAAAACGCTGTTCTCTCCTGTTTCTGCAAATGAATTTTGCTAACAAAACTTCTTTTTGTTTAAGCTGGAGAGGAAGTGACAGTCTATCAGCTAGAAGAAAGTTCACCTATGAATCTTGATAAAAGCATGTCTTCCTGGTCCCAGTGTGGCACGACTGCAATGATCCAAGTCCTGTCACGGGAGGAGATGGATGGGGGTCTGCGGAGGGCCATGAAGGTCATTTGTACTTGGTCTGAGAGTGATGTATTAAAGCTGGGACAAGTATTTATCGTGAAGTCCTTTCTGCCAGAGGTGGTTCAAACTTGGCAAAAGATCTTTCACCATGGCACAGTATTACACCTCTGTCTGAGGGTGAGTTCAGACCTGAAGGAACACTGACTGGTCTAGCCTGATATTAGACTGCTTACTTGTTAATGTCTTCAACAAGGTTGAGATGTGTTTTGATGTTATCTTTTGCAAAGAAAAAAGGTTTTGAGGAAGATGTATCTCCTATTTGTAAAAAAAATATAGTCAGGGTATCTGTGCGTTTGTTTAGTTTTTTTGACAAATTCATGACACCTTTCTTCATGAAAATGAAGTGGTGTTTATAATATTATCTTTTTTTCAGGAGATTCAACAGCAAAGGGTTGCCCAGAAGTTAATCTATACCTTCAACCAAGTGAAGCCTCATAGTATTCCCTATACTCCAAGGTAAATTCAATGTCTTTAAGTACTAGGTGAAAGAGGTTTCTCTTTTCAGCCTCTTTTTCCATTGTGGGTTGCAATGATAATGCAGTGGAAATGATAATGTCTAAGGATAGCTAACCAATTTTTAAGAGGAAAGGTAGACAGCTTTTAAGTTTGTGTTTATGGCTAGATGTAGTGGAAAAACAAACATTCTGTTCTATAGACTTAAGCAAGAATTGCCTTTTATGTAATTAACTAAAATGATTTGATGTAGCTCATTTACAGTGGACTAGGGTAAATCAAATTATGTTGTTTGCTCATAAGCTATATTTTCTGATCAGCTGCTTTTTTTTGAGAGTTGTCAGACCAAGAAAGCCTTTGTTCTTTCTATTGTTCTCTCTGTTGTACCTACTGCTGTTCAAAATGCTCCAGCCAGAGAAGACATGTCCTCCTTTTTGGTATACTTGCTCTGCCTCTTGATGGTTGCTGACTGTGAGGATGCTTATTACCTTGCCAGCTGCTGACAGACAGGATTTATATCTACAGGTTCCTGGAAGTTTTCCTCATCTACTGCCATTCAGCAAACCAGTGGCTGACCATTGAGAAGTACATGACTGGTGAATTTCGGAAATACAACAACAACAATGGAGATGAGATTACTCCCATCAGCTTGCTGGAAGAGCTGATGCTGGCCTTCTCTCACTGGACCTACGTCTACACCCGTGGGGAGCTCCTTGTCCTGGATTTGCAAGGTGACTGCTAGCATAGGATTGCTATTTGAAACCAGGTGAAAAGTAATCATCTCACAAGAGAAATTAGTACTGAGGGCCAAATTCTCACTTACATGAGAAAATGCAAAGCTCACAAAAACTCTGGATATCTGTTGTGTGATGCCAATAAATGAGAATCCACAGAAGCAGTCTAGGTTAATGTAGGTGTAAAGGGAAAAATAACATTGCTTCATATGCCTCCAGGCTGAAAAGAGCAGTTAGATAGACTGCAGGAACATTTCATCCAACTCCAAAAAAGCCACCCCACAGTTAAGATATTTTTATTTTTCATAAGATGTATAAATAATACAGAGGTTCAAATGCACTCATGTATATATGCACATTTAATGTGTATGTAAGTCTATCAAAAATGTGTGAACTATCTTCATTTTTTATTGTTCATATTAATAAATCTGTATGCAGTTTAAATAAGCTGTAAATCTGAATGCTATTCACAAAGTCTAGTGACTCTTCAAAGAGCATGTGATCATTTTATTGTACATATGTAAGTGGGAAGATGGCATATTTTGAGGAGATAAAACAGTTGACAATGTTCAGACGAACATCATCCATCAAACAGTATAAACACTATCACTTTTCAGTTCTGTCAAGGGAGAAGTCTATGGGTAGCCAGAGACTTAACATATTTATATTTTACAGCATCCAGAAGCTGTAAGTTACAAAAAAGACATGCTTATTATGCAAAATAAGCCTGTAGTTCCATCCTTGCCTTGATTTGCTTTAGCTGTATATTAAAAAAAGAAATGATACAGAAAGAATAAGTGTGTCTTTGTCATAGCCTATGAGAATTTGTATGAAATTTGCTCAGGTTTATTACAAAATTCTCACAGTTCCAGAGCAACTGTGTTGGCTCAAAAATGGAGAATATAAAAATTTATGTAAATCTCAGTTTTCATCTTAAACAAACTGGAATCAGCTCTAGTTTTGGCCTCATGTTTAATTCTTTAAATCTGGAACTGATGAAAAGTGCAAGGGCTGCTCTCCCTGGAGTTCTACTAGGATGTATCTAGGTAACAATTTACTATTTAATACCGGGGCCATCTCCACATACACAAACACACACACACACACACACACACACACATATATATACACATACACATTTTGCCTAATTTACATCAACTGAAATGGCCTTCATTGTGATCTGGGGGTATTTCAGTCACAATATGCTGTCTCCAGGATCTTAATTTTTGTTGCATAACATACATTTATCATGTTGAAATAAAAATAATTGTATATCACATGGTCATATGACCATAGATTCTTCATTAGTGTAAAAGCACATTGATTTTGTCAGATTAAAGAAAAGATAGTTGTCGTAAAGGTAGAATACTTAAATCAGTTTGGTGAAAACTGCAACATAGGTATCAGCATTTAGGTATCATAATGCAATTATATCTTTAATATCCTTCCTTGGCCACCCAAATGGAGAAAGGGATAACATATCTAAATATTTGCACATTACGAAGTTGGGGCTTCTTGTATTTGTTACCTTGAAGAGAATGTGTGTCTGAAAATAGCTCTGTTGATATTGGAAGATCTATATCTGATTAGTACCTTTACTCCAAGTAAAATAACAATATTTTGGTTGGTCACATTTTAATTAGTTGAGCTTCAATATAATATTTATTGCATTTATATACACTTCCCAACTATATATAAATGAACCTCGAAGCAGCTGAAGTCAGAACTGTAATAAGAACTATATTGCCAGTAATTTATACAGATTTTTATACTCATAGCATTTTCATTCTAGCTCATGACCACTTTAACTATGACACTTTGTGATGTACCAAGAAAATTATTAGGCACATATTTTGTTAAGTGCCAGATTATGAAATCACGACTTTGTAACACACACAATGTTTATTTGTTGTAGGTGTTGGGGAAAACCTTACAGATCCATCTGTGATTAAACCTGAAGACAAAAAGTAGGTTTCTTTCTGTTGAAACAATCATTCATTTCGGATATTCTGCCAACAGTCTGTATATTTAGGATAGTTTTCTATATTTTGTGGGGGAGGTTTTAATTTTTTTTCACATGGTATTTAGGTTAAATGACAGATTGGTGCCAATGGAGAGACAGTGTCTTCTCCTGTGCTTTTGAGGACTCTTAAGTGTCCCAGCTCTCAACACGTGGTAAGAGGTGTGTGAAGGGTGGGGGAGTCTGCGTTGCTGTGCTGGGAGTAATCCCTTCACAGAGCTGTACAAAAGATATGAATGTGGCAGCCAGTTCTCCCTGACTTTTTCTAGGAGTGTACAGGGCCACAATGGCTTAAGAGGATGAAGAGAGGGCTCCTGGCTCTTTAACGTCTCCAGTAGGTTTTGGTGTTGCATTTAAGCATGCAGCATGATTTCAGAGTCATGATATGAAGATGGTAAATCATGAGTGGAAGCTTACAAAAACTGGATAGACTAGACACACCGAAATAGCAGTCTGCCTTTGTAAATCAAATTTCAGAATCAGAACCATGGCTGCTCTCCCGTTCTGTGTCCTTGCTCTTCAGTGGTATTTCCTGTAGTAAGAGCAGAAGCAGTGGTGTTGATGGCTGCTCTCCTACAGCTCTCCTACTCTTCCTAAACCCACACACCTCTCCAGATCTGCACTGACATTTCTGCCCCTCCCCTGTCTGGTGCTCACTTTGGCTGCCCCTTGCTCAGCTCATGCCATTTGATTGAAGTCTCATGTTTGGAAGGTAGGAAGATGCAAAGTAAATAGTCTAATTTAATAAAAGGGCAAATAACTATAGAAATATCAGATGACTTGCCTACAACTTGGAAATCCACATTAATTTTGTAAGCAAGTTCTTAATACTGGGACCATAATTAATATTTCAAAAAGATAAGTAATGAACTACTGTCTTAATGTTTACTTATGACTGTAGGTGTATTGTAAAGATAATATTTATTTTGGAAACAACAAAGATATGAGAGCAAAGACATGCTGAGCACTTCTCAATGACAAAGTCTTTGCCCTAAGTAGGCCATAGGTTCATGACAGAAGCATAAAGATAACTCAAGTTAGAGATGCAGAGAGGTTGATCATGTAGTTATTCTCTAGATTTTAGCAAATATTTTTAATTACTAGAGATGTATGAAATTTGCTGATTTGCTACTGTTCAAGTAGATTTTTTATATCAGTGGTCACATAAACAGTAACAGTTATTGCTGTAAACAGTATAGAGGCACTGACCAAAGCTGTTCATAAGGCGAGTCAGCTTATCCTCTTTAAAATAAGGGCAACATTTATCTACATTATTACCATGAAGTTTATTTTTATTAGCGTTCTTCTCTATTGTTTTTGCTATTAAATAATTTTGTTTAATTGATTAATTAATTTTGATCATACAGATCTCATTTTTAGAACTTTTTGTTGTTTATCATCTGCAAAATAGTTAGTCCTTGTTAGAGAAGAAACGTTGATTAATTAATCAAACCCAGCTTGATTTTCTTATATTCAGGGAAATCTTCAGAACAGCAATTAGTGAAACTATATTGTTTGATTTAGGGTTGGAATAAGACAGTGAAATTGTGGTGTTTTCTGTAAGCAGATACCCAGTTCTAAGAAACACTTTCTAAAAGAGTAGTAAGAATTACAATGTAAAAGCACTCTTTGCTCTAACCTTCATTTGCTTGCAGGAGAAACATTTCTGACAGAGGCAAGATGTGTTTTAATTTTCTTTTGTGAGTAAGATACTTAGATACAATCAAAACCTATCTCAAAAGATACTTGGAGCTCATGTTCTCTTGGAAACCTAGGATAAAATAGATGGCGCCTGACTGATGGGGCTAATTGAAATTTTAGCTTTACTTCTAGTTGAATTATTTATGTTTTGCTTTTTTAACTCCATCAGTTTGTTGGCTCATGTCATTATCCTGTCATGTGTCATTTATTAATTCTTTTATTTCATGCATCCCATATGGTGTTTTGGAAAGGACTTTGCAATGGCGAAGTGTGACCTCCAGGTCCGTGATAGTGCTTTATGTCTTGGTTTTATGTCCAGATCAAGACAAATATAATAGATCTGTTTGGAAAGTATGCCTAATGTTGTGACATCTCAGACAGAGCTTGAGCTGATGCAAATCAGTGTGAGATCTGGCCACATGCACTGCATAGAATGTATAAAGTGATAAAATGGTACAGGTATGACATTCACAAGGAGATTACCTTTAAAACAGATGTAATTGAGGCACAGCAGCAGGGTTCTAACACAGTCCTTGCAGACTTCTGTCCTGACCAAACATTGAGAAGAATTGCCACAAAAGCCGTACTCGGGGTGCTTTTTGTAACATGTACTACTTGGCAAAGCCAAAACAAAGTTAATGAGGGCAAAGTTTTCAGGGATATTAGGTCCACATTCAGAGATGAGGAAAAGAGTGTTCTGAGTTTCAGACTGAAAAGAACTGATACATTCACAGAGCATCTGTTTCCAATACTTTGATATTATATTATGGTTTTTTTCTTGGGTTATTTTTGGTTTTTTGGTTTTTTTTAGTTGAAATGTTTCTTTCTGATGCTGCCTACTGACAACACAGAGAAAAAAAATTTCAACAGTCTTCTTCTTCAGTCTTTTTTTCCATGTTAAACTACCCCCTAATCTTTACATGTTATGGTTTCTAGGCCGATGATAATTTCCAATTTATCCTCACATTCCTCAAAATAGTTTTCCAAATTTAAATGCAGTATTCCTCTTGAACCATTGCCAGTACTGGGTAGAGAGGAAAGGTAACCTCATACATATTACAGAGAGTATACCTTTTCATCTCAAAATAGTTTGAGAAAATATCATTCTGTCTTACTTGCTTCACCTTGCGTGGAATAATGGTTAGCTTAAAGGAAGTATCAGAGTGGTTGTGTGGCCTTGAAATTAGCAAAGTCTTCCTAATTTCCTGTACCTGCTCAAGCAAATACTTAGGTATTTTAATTTTTTTCTTTGTTTTTTTCTATGCTGCATGTTTTTGTGACTAGGGTTCTGCTAGACTTTGCCTTTCTGATTTTAATTGAAAGAAAAGAAGTCCTTCTTAGCTCTGTTTTGTTATCACATTCCCACCACCAAAACTGGAACCAGACTACTTGCTTGGTGGGAATGAGTGGTGTGCAGCAGAATCACACAGATTATGGCAAATGTCACCAAATGTCACTGTGCCCAGATTTCCTTTGAGCATTTCAGTAGGGACTGGTGGGTCTGTCCTGTCTGCCTTTAGAGGAAAAGAAAAGTAGTATATGTAGGCTAATATTTTACTGGAACTGACAGTTTTATTGTCTCATGTCTACGAAACTTGTAGCATGCATTAACCTTTGATTGTCTTGGTAAAAAGGACTAACTGATTTAAAAAATTAAAAAATGCCATCATCTCCCTCCCCTATTATCGATTCATTTTAGATTCATTGATTCATTTCAGAATCAAACTGAATCAAATCAAGAATATTTCTTTTAGGTCTGGAAAGATGGTATTTGGACCAGCAAACCTAGGAGAAGATGCAATAAGAAACTTCATTGCAAAGCATCGTTGTAATTCTTGCTGCAGAAAGCTGAAACTTCCTGGTATGCAAAGTAAAGATTAATTTTTAATCTATGCATAACTTTATAAGTGCAACAAAGTAAAGGCCTCAATGTGCTATAAAGACAAGAACTGAAATTCTATTGAGATGAAAGGCTCTGGTAGGCATATTCTTCCTGTGTAAAGGCAGATATGGGAATACTGCTCTTCTGCCTAACATCCATATAAGAGTGGAAGCTCATCAACCTGATATTGGCATTCAACATGAAAACTTCTTCCCATTGAATTTTTTCCCCTTCTTTGCTAAATGGGAGCCCATTTTTCCAGGGTCATCATTACAGATAACATCTGCAATAATTTTTAGAATAAGAAAGAGTAACAATAGAAAATTACCAATGCATTAGCTGGGGAAAAACTCACTGGAGGTTTTCTGGCCCTGCTGCAGCCCCTACTTATCTTAGTTGGATTGCCTGTTCACATTTTATTTGGTAAAATGTGCTTCTGTTTGATGTCTGGCAGATTTTAAAGACTGAAAGCCAAAACAGATTTCTTTCTGGATGACTTTTCAGCCACAGATTTTTTTTCTGTAGAGGAAGCTCCTTCCCTTCATTGCCTACATGGAGTAATAATTGCTGTTTGATTCTGAAACAGAAACTGCAGTGTTATTGGTTTGATTATTTTTGTCTGTGGCAGCTGGAGATAATAGAGAGGAAAATCAGCTGAATGGAGCCAGTCAGGGAAGGTTCATTCATATGGGCTCACTCCACTGAGCTCCCCAGGGCTCTCAACCCCCTGGTTACTATTTGCCTTGCTCCAGATCTTCCTTCTCCTGGAAACATCAAACAAACTGCTGTGAGTTATTGGGTTGAACACTGCTTGAGATGTTTGTGCTTTTCAAACATTTACTTGGCTGCATTATTGAATTTGTTTTCTTGCCATAGATTTGAGAAGAAGTGACTACACATTGGAAACTGCTGGTCCAGCCTTCGGAATAGAAATGGAAACAAACACCAAAGAAGCTGATGATGCAGATGAGCCTTCTGAGTATGACACACGGCTGTGAAGCAGAGAGCCCATGTGTTTGCATGCTTCAAAACCTGTCCTTTGTCACTGCCAAGGGTTTGTCCAAAATCACAAAATACAGGTGATTGAGTGCAGCATCTGTCTGCCCTAGCTAGACCCTATAGACAAGGAATGAAAAAAATTAGCTTTATTTACTCCCCTTCCATGCTCTTGTGCTGGCCTTTCTTGTACAGGATAATGAATTATTACCAGGAGCAGGTCACCCCTTACCTGGATGAACTGTCCCACCAGTTCTTTTTTTTATAATATGGATCATGATTCCAAGTTACTCTTTCTTAAGAAAATGACTGTGACAAGTTTATTTCCAAGTGGTAGTAATTTTTGTTTCTCTTTCTGCTCTTTAGTAAATAAATGAATGTATACACATGCCAATCATTCATTTTCAGTCAGAGCCCACTCAGCCCCGTGCTCACTTTTCTTGAGCATAAAAGGCTCTCCAGGAAATGGCAGAAATACTACTTTCACTTTATTATTGATTTTGATGCATAGATAAACCAGGAATATATGAGTAATGAATTTTTGGTTTAAACAGTAGTCATGACAGACTGAAAAATTTTGTAGGAACTTTGTCTTCAATTCTTTTTACATACCAAGAAAAAGTTGCACAATAAAGTGGCAGATTATTGGACCCACAGGCATTGGTTTTTCTCATTTTGAGTTGAAGAAGTTGAATATTCTGTGGTCTTTAATACAAACATCTTGAATGTCATTTGACTTTTAGGACTTGCCTGTCTTTATAATATTTTAGCTTCTGAATGTTTTGAAGTTGCAGCTGGAAGGAAGATTTTAGAAGTAACAAAGAATTGTGTGTTTCATTTGGTATTAACTTGTTGTCTATGTCAGGCTGAATGGAGGACTGTTGTCTAACAGTGGTGCAATTATATTAGGCAGCATCCACATTTGTTTCTGTTGATGTCCTCTGATTACAGCTGAAGTTCAGAAAACAAAAAAATCAATCTGTGCAATATGATTTTTGTAGAGTAATGAAAAGAAGTTTTCAGCAGAAGTATTTCTAACACAACTGGTGTTCTAATACAGGTCATACACTATTAAAGCAACTTTGTACTTTGTTTGTTTTAACCCTGATGTTAAAACGTCAGTCATTAGAAAACTTTATACTTGAATTTAAAAAAAATCCTATTTCCACTACAGCTGACAGTAAATTTAAAGGTGTAAAGGGGCTTTTCAATATGATCTGTAGTTTATTTGGTATGTTTAGTAAGTGTCCACATACTACATATACACAGGATTTGGAAGTTACATGTCCTCAGTTTTTATATTGATTACTATATGGATGTTGAAGTAATCAGCATTGTAAACAGTCATTAAAGTAATCATCTACAAAATGTTTAGCTCAGATGCTTTCAGCTTCTGAGAGCATTCAGAAGAGGTTCCTATTGGTTTTTTTTTTCTTTTTAACATAATTTGATAGAACCCCCCCATATTTATACCCCTCCCCCCGTATTATCAGATTATACTTTTCATTTTGCAAAATACATAGTTTCTTTTGGCTCTTCTTTTTGGATGCAAGTCAATATACCAGAAAACTTAGCTTGTCTGTGAAAGAGGTAGTTTGATTCCATCTCTGCAGACTGAGGGTGAATTTTGGTCCATCTGCCTGTAAGGTAGTAATTCTGCTTCCTGTGATTATCAATTTAAAATCTGACTTTAGGGAGATACATGAATACATATATACTTTAAAGAAAGATCTTTCTCTCAAGGATCTCTAGCTATTTGTATGCCTTATAATTCAGTTAAGTTAAATGATGCATAAATATGTCTTTAAAGTCAAAGACAATGTAACTCCTGCCCTGATAGTGTTGTTTTCCCGAAATGTTGCCATAAATTTGGAACACATATATATATTATGCACAAAAAATAAACTCTAGACCAGGCTGGACCTGAGCACCTTTTGTTTCCTTACAAGTTTTGAAAAAAAGAAAAGGTCATTCTTCAGGTGATTTTTTCTTGACAATGCTCCTATTGCCTGCAAGAGTGGGTGGCTCCTGCATTCATAGCAACATTTGTGAGAATTCTTATGATGAAGAGCCAGCTCAATGTAGATTAACTTTATGCCTTCTTGTCAGTATCTGTCAAGGTAAATACTACTTTACAGTATGAAATTGGGGATCCTTGCAAGATACTAATCTGTGTTAAAATGTAGTTTATTTAATTTTGTAGCTATTTAATTTTGTTCAGCTATTTAATTTTTGTTCAGTGAAATGTTAAGTGAATGAAACAAGAAAAATAAGCATTTCAAATTGTTCTACTGTATATTTTTATCCTTACACTAATCTTTCCATGTGTGGAGACACTAAGTTGAAGTCCAGTAATTCTGCTGGCTGATAAATTATGCCTCACCTTTCTTTTTCGCATTTTTTGGGAGTGCTGGTTTACATTTCACTAAATTGTAAATTTAAGTATTGGATTAAAAACCTTCCTTCCCTCCCTTTTTATAGTTCAGTAATAAATTATATTGAAAATAATGTAAAAAATTATTTCTTTTGAGATCTTTCTTACTACAAGTTCTGTACTTTCTTTAAATTGTCTTTTGATCTCTAAATACTGACCTTGGATTGAAGCACATGCCTACTGAACACATGAAAAAAAACCCAACAGCCCTTAATGGGGACAGCAGTAAGCCCCACTCACACTAAAATTGGGGTTCATGTGAAATGAAAGATGTGGAAGTCAGATTCTTTCTCCAACTGCTTGACAACTAGAGTGGAAAAGGAAATAATGTACGTCAAACCAAACCATATGAGTTTCTGATTATTAGTGTCAATATTTGTTTATGCTGGAAAGCACATACAGTGATTTCTTCTATAATTCTGGTGGGTTCAGGAAAAAAAAAAAAAGCCCTGTTTACTTTGTTCAAATAAGTCAATCAGTAAAGTTTTGAAAGAACAAAACAAAATAAAAAACCCACCAGAGTATTTATAAGCTCACTTTTTAATATGAGCTTAAAAGAAGTTTACTTAGGAATTCAGTTGGGATTATCCACAGCAAATTGTTTTTTGGCATCTGCTGCGTTGGAGATGTAGCTTGAACATATGAAAAATATTCAGAAATTGCAAACTTCATACTTGGGAAGGCTTTTTTTTTCCTTTTATTCATAACTGTTGTGTATTTGGGGTTGTTCATTTATTGTTAGTGCAATAAAATCAAAAGGGATATTACACATGTATTTCTAGAAATGGGTTTGTATTTGTTGTAATTTTGTCAATCTATTTCATATTGTTTCTAAAGAATAAAAGAACACTTTCACATTGTTTCTGTTCTTGATAGGTGTAAAATGAAATAACATTTCTGAGCACTAAGAGAAACAGGTGAAAGTAACATACAGAGAATAATGCAGTTATTTTTATCTTTAATCTCAAAGTAAAAAACATCTATTCTATATTTATCACGTGGTTTCCAGCTCCTCTTTTGCTTTAGTTCTGCAGTAGTATTATTTTCTGTTCTTGTAGTCAACATACTTACAGCAAGAATACTTCTACACCTGTCTCCTAAGGCAAAATTTAATTTTACAGAAGAAGAAAGTAGATATTTTAATTTACTTATTAGTTGTTCAATAAAGTCTGGAGTTGTTTTTTTTTTTACTTGAGATGTGTACTCAATTCTTAGAAAACTTGGTAAATCCAATCACTGCTGCAGGTTTTAGAAAAACAGATATCATTGCTTTAATATGACAGTCTTATTTTTTACTGTAATTTTAGTTCTCTGATGTGAATAGCCACAATTGTAAACAAGGAGCTGACATAAATGAATAGTGCCCAGTTATCAAATCTGCTACCTTTTATATCTCTTTTCTTGGGATATTGATGCCAGTCACTTTTTGCTGAAAAATTGTTCCCAGAGATAAAGAAAAACCTCTCTGGATTGACCTGGGCCTTCTCATCAACTGTGGTCACACCAGAGTAGTCAGTGCTTACTTTATTGCTAGATCATTTGCAAGGTCTGTTATGCTTTTCAGCTTTTCTTTACTGTCTTTGTCATATCTTGCCTTATCCTGGAAGACAGTTTGATCTCCCAATTCATGTCTACATGTGTAAGCAGTTGTAGTGCTCTGTCCATTTGCTTCCAGGGCATTGGTTCTGTTTTCAGAGCAGAAAACAAACCAGCGTTTTAAAATACCCGGGGTACATTTACATCTTAACATTCAGTTGTGATAATGCGCTTAAGGTTCAAGAAGAAAAATCAGGGAAAAGTTCTGCGCAAAAGTAACTGTTGCCTGAAGGAAGTCTGGCTGTGTTCTTTGTGTCAAAGATTTAGGTAAATGGCTAAAACCTTCCATTTCTCGGGTTGCCATTGAAAATAATACAATTTAGGTTTGACACTTTGCAGGTAGCCCAACTTACGCATGGCTGGCAGAAGGGAGGAGGAGATGAAAGAGGAGGAGAGACAAGGAAGAGGAGGGGAGGCTGAGGCACAGAGAGCAGTCTAACTTCTGAGCCCTTCTCCTGCTGTTTTTCCTGACTGAACTCTTGTCCCACAGAGATACTGCCAATGTCACCTGGTTTCTGTGGTCTGTAGCATGAGGCAGTAATATGAACTAAAACACATTTACACAGTGTAGTCAGGGTGGCCTGGTTTCAACAGGTGTCTCACCTGATGGTGAAAAAAGAGATGCTTCTCCTCAGATGACCCCTGCTCTGACATTTATTTGAAGTGTTAATGTGCCTTCTGAAAATGCCTGAGCAGGAAACAGGTCAGCAACTGATCAAGAAGAGCAAGGGAGGTCCAGGGTGGGCAGCTAGGAATGGCCACATATTCCTCCTGTTCTACAAAGTGGGTATAAGGTTGGCCTCAAGTGACTGTAAGGAAGTGTGGCCTGGATTAACTTCAGGTGCGCTCTGCGCATTAAAGGAGCCCAGGCTGACCCTCAATGATTACTTGGTAGCTAATTGGAATTAAGGTTGATATAGATGACGTATCTGCAGGTTAATTTCTTCTGAATAGGACCCCAAATAACTTGTTGAATGAAAACAAGGACCAGTGTGACCCCGGAAAATTTACTGTGTGTAAAGCTGACCCCAGGCATTGACTTTAGATGGCCCCAAGCAGATCAACAGCTATCATATTGTCCTAAGATGACAAGGACTGTGTTTGACCTATTGGCACCAAATGATGGCAGGTTGATATCAAACGGCAATCCAAACATTTCCTTGGATCTGAGATTTACCTGAATGACTTCTGGGCACTGAGCAAAGGCTGCACTGACCTCACATGAACCCTAACAGGCTCTCTGGTTGACCTCAAATGAATCCTGATTGTTTAATTGGATACAAACAGACTTTAAATATTTGCCCCTCCTTCAAAGGGGAAGAGTGGTGACTTTAAAGTACCTCTGTGAAGGTCAAGTGTATGTCAAGTCTGTCAAGGTCTCTGTATGTCAGGTTGACCTCAGATGATCCTACGCTGCAAACAACAGCCTAGCTGACTTCAAACAACACCTTCCAGGTACTGGGGTCTCATGATGGTGCCAGATAAGCCCTATCTGACACGTTAACTGACCCCTTAGCTTCACCTCAGATGACCCTCCAGAAGTTATTTAGCCCACAAGTTGATCTCAAATCACAGGCCAGTTAGTTGATTCTCATTTAACCTCTACTGACCCCAAGCAGTTACTTGGATCTCATGCTCATCTCAAATGATATTTAGAGCCTCCAACTGTACTACAAGTTGATGTCCAATGACCTCTTAGGTAGAAATGAGGCTGATAATTTGCCTAAGTGACCTCCTCTTGGAAGTTAAAGAGCACAGTTACCTATCTCAAACACTGTTAAGGCCACAGAAAGAAGGAATTTGTGGCAGAAAGGTGATACTTCCAGGCCTGGTAGTAGTACATCCCGGTTAATGCATCCAGACAAATTTTCCTCACAGTGATAGACTGTGTGAAAAAAGCAACTGTTTATATCTGATCATGTCACTGATCAAACAAAGATCATGTTTGAAACAGGTTATAGGACACATGCCATCTGTAACCGTCAAAAAAGCTCCCCAAATATGCCTCTGTGGATCCTGGAACTTAGGCTGTGTAAAGGTGATACTGTTGTCTGGATGTTAGGTCCTAGGGAGAGGTCAACAAAGCTTGAGAAGAAGGATGTATCACTGACAGTGGATACAAAAATGCAGAATTTACAGGTCACAAGGCATTTGTCAGAACTCCCAAGATAAAGAAGAAACTAATAAAGCCAACTCAGCTACTGTGCTGAATCAGCTCCAACTGGGTGAAAGGTAATTCCTGCAGGGGTATCTGCAACCACTGGCTCACAGAACACCAACCCAAGAAACCCAAAAACTGACTCAAAAGAAAAAAAGAAGAAGAGAAAGACTGAGCATGTGGACTAATTAGCATAAGAAGCAAGGGAATAATTTACTCATTAGAAGATAGAATACTATTTAATACGAGAACTGTGTAGCTTGCAGTCAATAAGGATTAATTCCTTTGTTTGCTAGAATGTATAAATAGTGAAAAGATTTGACAATCCTTGGCAGACCTTGTATACCCAGCATCCCTTCCTGCACAGAACGTACCAACAGAAGAACAAACTGGGTTCCCTGCTCCACCACTGAGAAGCCGAGGATGAAGATGGACCAGTGGGGCACTGCTGGATCCACAGGTGGTGACTATATTCTGCTTGCACCATCTCTCCTTCCCTCTCTCTCCCTTTTGCTCTTTCCCTTATTCACTTAATATTACAAAATGAAGTTGGTGTTGTTAAAACAGCATTTGGTCTAGTTTGCACCTTAATTTGAGCAAAGTCATCTCTCACTAATCAGATCATAACACCTCCAAATAGGTGTTGATGTCAATTGGCCTCAGGTTGCAAAAGCCTGAAATTACCTCTGGTGATGTAAATGGATCTCAGGTTCACTTCAATTGACTCCTGTGCATCACAAAGGACTTTGTTAATTTCAAATGATCCCCTTGTCAACTGCTTTTATATCAAATTAACATCAGAGGACCTTGGAGAAAATATGTGGGGTATTTTCATGTTGAATTGATAATGTGGTGGACTTCAGACTACCCCAGTGAAATTCACTGGATTGACTAGACTTTAGATGCTAGGCAAAAAATAGGGATTGTGACTGACCTTACATGACTTCCTGTACAGATTATTGTCTCTGAGTTTAACCTGAGATGACCCCTGGTGAGGCAGTGGGAATGAGCTGAAGTCATAACCTTCAGTGACTTTTGTGCTACTCATGACATTTCTCATTGACCTCAGATGGTCCTTGTAGAGCAAATGACACCCAGGACTATACTTGCTTTTTGAGTGAAAAGTAGAATCACAGATCCTTTTTTTCACTTAAAAAATCAGGTAATTTCCTGCAAAGAATTCTGCTGCTTCTAATCCAGCTGGCCTCCAGCCTGTACAGCTGCATGGAGTTAAGTCCATCCATCCCATGTGCAGGACTTTGCTTTTCTCTCACATAGCACTGCTCCTGCTCATCCTTTTCCATCCTGTCTCTGTCTGTCAAATAGCTGATGCATCATCTGCTTATCCCGATTTGTTATCCTTCATTAACTGGGTAAGAGCACACTCTTGCCCAAACATGATGGTTATCTCTAATTTCACTTTGTTTTTGACATATTTCCTAACAGCTCTAGATTCCAACTTACGTACTTCCCCAGTGATGTCAGCATGTGGCTGGGCCTGGGACCTAAGGACCTGAGGCAAGCTGGGGCTTCAGCTGAATTCAAACAGCCACTGAGCAACAAAAAAGGAGAGTGGTTTTCTGCAAAGCTCTACCGTGTGTCCAACTGAGCACAATTTACTTTGGGCCAACTAAACATGGACAGCACATAAACTAAGAGAACCTCTGACTGGTAAATTGGTGTAGTGTTCTTTCCTATATTGTATTTAAGAAGAAAGTAGAAAGAGAGCATGCTTTGCTGGGCATATGTGCTGATTTTGGCACTATTTAGCTCAATTTTCTTCACAGTGGCTAGTGTGGGGGTTTTGTTTCAGATATGTGCTGAACACAGTGTTGATAATATGGAGATGTTTTTGTCATTGCTAAGCAGGGCTTATGCAGAGTCTTTTCTGCTTCTTGTACTGTCATACTGGCTAGTGAGGTGCATGGGAAATTGGGATGAGACACAGCTGGACAGGTGACCCCTATTGACCATAGGGATGTTCTATTCCATATGATATTATGCTCAGTATGTAAAGTGGAGGGGAAAAAGAAAGAAGGCAGGAATGTTTGGAGCTATGACATTTGTCTTCCCAAATCACTGTTACCTGTGATGGAGCCCTGCTTTCCTGAGTGTGACCTGCCTGCCCATGGGAAACAGCTAATTAATTCCTTGTTTTGCTTTGCTTAAATGTGTGGCTTATGCTTTCCCTATTAAATTGTCCCTATCTCAAGTCCACCTCTTCAGTCTTCTTACTATCTTTTTCTTGGCTAGGGAGAGTCTCTGTAATTGTCGGTTTCCTCTTCATCTCTGGTTTCTGTAGCATGTCTTTGTAGTTCATAAATTCAGTATTCTTGGTGTCCAGGTCTCAACAGCAGCAGGCAGCATGATTTCCTTTGTCTCTCCTGAACTCTCCCTTGAAATTTCTTTCGGCTGTTTCACTGGGATTGCTATCTTCCCGTCAATACCTGCTAAAAGTGCTCCTATTAGGACAAGATTGTTACTGTTTTCTTGACCAAACTAAACATAAACTCTCTCTCAGGGGCAGTGGCAGAATGACCCACTGGCTCCCGTAAAACAGAGAATCATCTACTACAGAAAAGAAAATTCAATGTTCCAATGTTCCAATCATCCAAATACTAAACGGGTGGTGTGGTTTTGGCAAGACAAAGACTGGGTCAGAAACTGAAAGTTTGCCATTTTTCACTCTGGAGAGTGTGGGACCAGGATCAGAACCCCATGGCTCCTTGGCACCAGGAGAGAGCCCTGCTGCACTGGGAGAGTGGGCGAGCTGCAGTGGGAGTGTCCTGTGCCAGCCCTGGAGAGCCCCAGGCACTGCTGCTCCAAACTGCAGAGACCTGCTAGGAGAACTCAGACTGCCCTCAGCACGGGGAGAGAGCCACCACACCAGGAGAGCCACAGAGGAGCCCAAAAACCCAACTGGAGCAGAAGCAGCTGAGTGGACAGTTCTGAACACAGCTGAGCACAGTGGGCTGGAGAAAACAATAGGCAGCATGGCACTGAGAATCAAAGATCCCAAGGGGGTAGTTTTGTCCTAGTTATTTGTTGGTTTGGTTTTTTTTTTTGTTTTGTTTTGTTTTGTTTTGTTTTTGTTTTTTTAATGGGGAGATGGGGGCAAAATTTGGTGGCGAACATGCTTTTGAGGATGAAACACCCTCTCTCTTTTGAATATTGTTGTTGGGCTTTTTTGCTATTAGTACTGTTGTGGGTATTGTGACTTTCAGTAAATTGTTGTTCCAATTTATAGTCTCTCCTAGTGTCCCTCCTTCATCAGAAGGGACAGGGGAAAGGGAACAGCTTGAGTGGAGTTTAGTCTTTCAGATGGGTTTTAAACCACTACAGACCCCTTAAATCTTAAAGGAGCAGCACACACAGCTCCTTCCAGAGCCTGAGGTAACCTTCACTCTCCAGAGAACCTGCTTTAATTAAACTAACACCCCAGCAATAAACAGTGAAGTGCCCATACTTCAATAATTTCATGAACCTCCCACATGCTTGTTTGCCGCATCTCATTCCTTCTTTCTTTTTTTGCCATCTTTCTTACTCTAAAATTGTTGTAAATAAGACTTAAGGATCAAACTGGGCTCTTTCTGCATGTACAGCAGGAGTAATAAATAGTGCCCTCTGTTTGCTGCTGAAAAATGTTAAAAATCTGATGTGCTTTTCATCGCAGGTTGCATTTCAACGCTGAGGGAGGCAATTGCTACACTCAGACATTTATGGTAGGACAGTGTCATTAGATTGTCTTCTGCTGGTATATTTGTTCTGGAAAGGTAGACAAGCTAAACAGCCACCTCTATATTTAAATGATACAGAGGGTAAAAAACCACATTTTCAGTCAGAAAATTATACTGTTATTGATATTAATAGCATCTGGCAAAGCTTAACCTCTTCATTTGACTTCTATTTGAGTGCTAAGCCTGTTTGTTCTGTTTTGTCAGGATCAGGCATGTAGCTTGCACAACGGTTGCACTTGGTTTCCAAATAAGTGAGGTTGGACATGAACTATGAGAAAGCTGGATTTTTTTCTTTTTTTTTTTGCAAATCTCATATCCTATAGCTTCTTGCCACCAGATCCACCCAGCACTATTTACACAATCAGTTACTCCAATAACATGAGTTTAGATTATTTTTTGTTTCCTTATGAATAAGCAGACTCAATGGCACAGAAAAAAAGAGAAGAAAAAAGAAACAAAAACCAGAAAAAAATTCCTGTCACAATTCTTTTTGGAGACTCATATGCCTGTTAGATTAGATTAGGAAATTAGATTATAAACTGCAAATTTGTCACCTCTGTTTTGCTACCTTTCCGTACAAAGCCCTTCCTTGCAGATTAATACCCCTACCTTTCCATGCAGAGCAAGAAAATCTGTGGCCCAAGGGCTTCTGGAAAGAGAAAGTGTGGAAAGGGAAATATGAGTTCACAAAGACTCTCCTGACTCTCTTCTCCTCAGAAAATGTAGATCAAGGCTACAGAAGTGACATCCAATTATATTATGCAGGGTCCATGAAGAAGAAGAAGAAGAAGGAGAAGAAGAAAGAAGAAGAAAGAAGGAGAAGAAGAAAGAAGAAGAAAGAAGGAGAAGAAGAAAGAAGAAGAAGAAGGAAGGAGAAGAAGAAAGAAGAAGAAGAAGGAAGAAGAAGAAGAAGGAAGAAGAAGAAGGAAGAAGGAGAAGAAGAAAAAAGAAGAAGAAAGAAGAAGGAAGGAAGAAGAAGAAGGAAGGAAGAAGAAGAAGGAAGAAAGAAGAAGAAGAAGGAAGAAAGAAGAAGAAGAAGGAAGAAGAAGAAGAAGGAAGAAGAAGAAGAAGGAAGAAGAAGAAGAAAGAAAGAAGAAGAAGAAGAAAGAAGAAGAAGAAGAAGAAGAAGAAGAAATGATAGACTGAGCTGGTGCCAGCTTTCAAATTAATATATTTTAAAATCAGCTACTTTTAACAAGCATATGTGTTAATAAAAAAAAAGGAAAACCAAACAAAACACCCCAAAATACCACCTGTACCCAAGCCTCAAAACCAGGACAACCCCAAAAGTCCTTATAGATGTTTAGACATTTACTATCCAATTGAGGAAAAGACCAAATAAAGGGAAATATTAAAAAAGTGAAATGTGAGGGAAGGAGAAAGGTGAAGATCTTTTATTTCCAACCCTGCAACATTAGGAAGCACAGCTAACTCCACCTGAACCGAAATCCTTCTTATCCTGTAAGTCTGCTGTTTCATATAGGGACATGCTAAAGTAAGTCTTATGATGTGGTCACAAAATTTCTGCAATGGCTTAAGGAATCAAGTATTTGTATTTTCAGATTATTGAGGAAGCCTTCAAACGGGGCTAGAGAGGTGTGGGTTTTTTGGAGCAGCTGAAGTTTATTGCTTGGCTAGTTGAGCTCTGAAATGGCATGCATAATACACAAAATAAATCCTCTTTAAAGAGCAGCTGGTAGGTGTGAAAAGTCTATTTTATTTTCTTTTTCAGAACTACATCTGTTACTAAAGCATGCCTGAAACCGAGAATTCAGACACAATAGTTAAGACAAGTTTAGATGCCCTGTGAGGACATGCCTGCAGTTTGAATCCAGCCTGAGGTCCCAGAAGAACAGAGATTTTGACAGCCTTCTTGATTTTGGTAGTACCCTCCAGGGCCTCTGACTGTCACAGCTTAGCAACTGCCTCTCAGTAATTCTTGGCGTTTGGAATTATTACACCGCTTTCCTCTCCTTGGAAGATCAGTATTTCCCTATAGATTGCAAAATGGAATTGCATGGAATTGCATGAAGCCTGTCCTAAATATTTTCAGTTTCTTCAATTTTCCAAGCTCAAGCTTGTGTAAAAATGTCTCCTATCCACGATGCTCTTTGAATCCATGTAATGAGGAGAGAACTCGAGATGATCCCTTCTTGTTTTAAATATGCACCATTTATTAGATACTGTATTCTATTTATTTTTCTATCTTGAATTTGCAGTTCCATGCACTCTGCTTCATTACCTAGTGTGAAGTCCAAATATGCAGACACTAACTAGTTATTTCCAGCATTGTGCCCTCTGTTCAAGTGATTAGGCAAAGGAAACATATACTTCCATCTCTTGCTGTTCTAGGCCATGCCAAAATGGAACATCCCGTGAAAGAGACTGGTTTTTGTTTATCTCAGTCCTGAATTCCAGCCCCCACCTACATCTTAAAGTCAGGTTCATAAAAGTATTATGTCACTGAGCTCCCACGCTGACTCTATGATAGCTTTTCTTTGAATATTTCCATTATCTGAACAGCTCTGTTTACCAAACCTATTATCCTTCCCCCTTGGTTTTCAAGCTGAGAAAGCAAAAGCAACTTCTTTAATGGCTCACAGATTGGTAATTAACAATTTACATGTCCCTTGTAAGGCTGGTAAGCAAAAGAACTGCTTTTGGCCAGTGAAAATACTGGTGAGAAGGAAGTGGGAATCAACTTACATGGTTAAGTTGTACTGCCCCATTAATCACAATCTCTCTTTTATCGTATTGCTAAAAGCCAAATCCATTCTGTTTCTTGGGAATGAGTTAGATTAAAATCAAGTGCTCTTAATGCATCTTTGACATCTGGCCTAGCAGCTGGCTATCACTAATATTGCTCTTTAGAAATGTCAGGAGCCACATTTACTGTGACCATTCTAGTCCTTCTGATTTAAGCCACTGTAGAGGGCAATGAATTACTTTAAAGGAGCTCCTCTGGAAAGTTCTAAGTTTTATGCTGGATCCCCTGCTAGCCTCACCACTTCATGAGTATGAACAATCATACAATTGAATTGATTTGACTTTGCTGCTCCTGGAGTTTCATTGCCTTTAACCTTAGGATATAATGATGGTAATGCCATGCTAAGTGCCTCTCCTGCCTGGGTTTGTCTGCTCAAGTAGGGCACCCATTCTTGTTAGCTGAAAACTGCACTGATTTGCAGTGAGAGGGGACATAGATTGAGCATGATTAATACCACTATGAATGCAACTTATTTTCTTGCAAGGTTTTTGAAGGTGGTAGTCCTCCAGACAAATTTATTTCTTTATTAATTGTAAGCTTATGCCTAAAAAAGGCTGAGATTTCACACCCCCTCTCCCCTAATAACATCAGCCTAAAGTCCCTACTCCCTCCTTTCTCCAGGCAGACTTGAATATGGACTGCATTAAATTTGGAGGCAATTGTTCCCCTCTAATGAAGGTGCAGTGGGAGGAGAGTTTTCTTTTCCTAGCAGCGAAAGGCAAAGAAATTAGTGTTGGTCAGTGAAACTGTCTATACAACAACTGGGAGGACAAATTAGATTCCTCACCCTTCCAGATAATATGTTGCCTACTTTATTTCCTAGATGTTTTCCAGTGCCCTCGCATGTTACCAGCTTTTGACTCTGACTTGGAAAGAATATAGGAAATGTGACCAATATGAAGCAGAATAGCAGTTTCAGAGTCTTTATTATGACTTGGCCATTCTCAGACTGAAGGCTTTTAACAGAGGCTTCAGCTTCCTCCACAGATGTTGTGGTCTGAAGAGGCCACAGTTTGGATCCACGGGAACCTGTTATTATGACATGATTTTCAGCAGAGCTACTGCTCATTGGGGCATCTGCAAGGACCTTAAACACTCTAGGAGGGCCTTCTCTTGACACAGTGCAACCTAAAAGCTGGTCTTTCCTAGAACATCTCATCATGAGAGATGATGAGGGTTTTGTTTGTCAGCCTGGGAACCACAGTTTAAGATCCAGGTATTAAAATGATTAGAGAGATGTCTCTGCCCAAATGAAAGTGCAAATGAGACAATATGCTGAATTCAATAGGATTTATATTTAGCAATAAATGTGAGGTAAGAAAGGGAGACACAGAAAGAGAAAGAGAGGGCAGGGGGAGAAAAGCAGAGTGACAGAGTAAGTTACCACCATGTGGATCCTGATGGTGTCAGTCTTGATCCAGCTGGGTTGGGGGAAGCCCAAGAAACACAGAGTCCACCAGGTTTACATTTGTTCATAGTCAGGTGAAAAAGTCCAGGTACCTCCTGTGGGGCAGGGAGTTTTACACTAGATGATGTTAATACTTTGGATCATGGGACACTTCAGGAACCTTTGACGGTTTATGACATCTTCAAAGATGTTACAGCTGCCTCTCGCATCAGCAATGTTGAGTCAATTATGGCTCATTAGCAGGGATGAATATCTTCAGGCTATGTGTGCATGCTGGAAAACCACAATTTGTCATGGAACAGCATGGATGCATTCAGTGTGAAACACTCCTACGTCCACTGCTTTGCTGGACACAGGATGAAATACACATTTTTACTGAGTTGAGAGTAATGTGTCAGCAACCTTCTATGTTGCAGTGCTGCTCCATATTGAAAGGAATAGCAGCTCAGAGATCCCAGTTCAACACAGTACTGGAAACAGAAACTCTTGGAAAAAGGACTTAAAAGATACTGGCAAAATCTTTTAATGCCCCAAAATCAGCTAACAGAGACCAGTCATTAGTTCAAGTGGTTCAACTATATGTAAGTTGAAAACAGAGTTACTGTCTGTGCTTTGGAGCAGACACTTGATGGGCACACTTTGGTTCATACTGAGTAGTAAATAATAAGTTGTGTATAGTCATCAAACGACTGAAGATGTTTGAACAGAACTTCTTTATTTGTCTTCTGTGAAGTGTGCTGATTCCTTCCAGAAAAGACATACTGTTTTCTTTTAAATTTAATGAAATAATGCATATGCATTTTTTATTATATGCAAAAAATATGCATATAATATTTATATAATTTTCTTTTACTTTCCAAGGTACTACAGCTCATAGGAAAACTGTGGCCACATAATTTTGAATACTAGGTCCAATACTGATTGCATTTTTTAAATCTTTTGAGCGTATATACTTTTACTAGCTTCAGTCACTAATGCTCTCAGGAGCTTTTTGGTGTAGGGGTCTTAAGGTTCAATACCTCTAAAAGTGCAAAGCACATTTCTATTGCACTCACTGAATGCTGTCAAATTAAAAGAAAATTAATTAGATTTCCTATTTCAGACAAAGAATTTTACATCTATTGATTTGGTTCACTAGAGTGCAAAAGGCATGACACCTGATTTGCTAGCATTTGGAGAAGGTGTCAATGGTGCATGTTTTGGAACAGCTGGATATCCTTCAGCCTGCAGCATTGAAGGTTAGGAGTGAAGACTTCAAATCCTGATTTGCGAACAGCCACAGCTTCTCAGCATATTGTTTCAGAGAAATCACAGGATTGCTGAATTTTCCCTTAATGATGTAAAGGTTGTTACAGTTCTGACTAACCTGCACAGAACAAGTCACTCTGAGACACTGGAGAAATCACTGTTCTCAGAGAGAAGAGTGGATTTCATTAATAATCCAGATGGAAGCAAGAGAATGAGGTAGTAATTGCCAAGACAATTTAGGTGTTTATGTAATAATATAATATATTTTCAGATAATACCTGAAAATCTTAAAGATGAAATCAGTGCTTTTTCTACGAAGTTGACAAGAAATAGCTAATCTGTATATATACAGATGTCAAATTATCTGTTTGCCTAGAAATGAGTAACCCATGATCAGAGTCAGCATCCCTAAAATAAAGTGTTTAAACTTGGTGGTGTTGTCATTTCCTAGTAGGCCTCTCAATTACCTATAGAAAGGTATTTTGATTTAGTTTTTGGACATAAAATGTAAATTCCTTAAGGCAGCATTTTTCCACACAGCTTTTGGCTACTAAAACGTTCTGTACTTGATGAAGGTGCCTGAGTAGCTACACTCAGACAGTTACTTAAGCACACATCTTTGTTTTCATGGAGCAGGTAGTGATTTATTTTTATATGGCATGAGTTTAAAAAGCACATACAAGCTAACACCACTGACTTTCCAGGATGTCATTTGATGACCTTCCATTTGATGTAACAGTGCTGCCAAGTGCACTGCTCCCAGAAAAATTTGGAGAAGGGTGGAAATTACAAGGCTAGTAAATCATTGACCTAAGCAAACAGTAATTTTTTATTGGTAGAGGGCAGCAGCATGTACTTGCTAAAACTTTACAGTGTCACACGTGTGACATGCTGTCACAAAGCAGCAAAGGATATACTAAATCTTGTCTGCGTCAATCACTGAGTCATTTAGAGGATCCACACAAAGTGGATCAACTACAACTGCAATTTCAGTGATGCTGTCTCTATAACTGAATGCATTTTTGAATGCCAAAATACAACAAAACCACCAGGACAGAGGATGCAATTTTTAAACCCCTTTGATAAGGCTCCTTTTATTAGTCTGGGGAAACTCCAAACTAATTCAGCATTTGCTCAAATCTGCTGTTGATTAATTAGTGGAACTGGAAACACGTTACATGACACTTTATTAGGACTGGGCTGAGTCTACTGATCTCATGTATGCTCTCTTAAGCTCTGTAATGCAGTTACTGTTATGAGGATTTTGAAGGCAAATCACAGCAACTATTTCTCAATCACTGATAGTGTCCAATCTGTTTACTTTCATACACCCAAAATTCCAGGCATTCATATAAAATACGGATGTTGTGCACCTAAACATTCTACAGACATCTGAACACCAGCACACAGCTACACTGGAGTTGCCACAGGTTATTCCAAATGTCCATGTACTGGAGAGAGCTATGAGGAGCAGCAGGAAAAGGTCATGCGAGGCACCCAAGAGCAATGCATTCAGGACCAGTGCACCTCTCTGGGCAACTGAATTGAGCCCTGACAGGTGGAATGCGCAGGTGAAGGACTTGCCAAGATCATAGCATACTTTTAATGCATATGTGTAGGGGGAGGTAATATTTTTTTAGACTGTCCACTATAATTAGAATGGAAGCCTTCTGAGATCAGTCCCTTCATTGGGACTAACTGAAGCTCTTACATCTCCTATAAATTTCACTTCTCTCATATATGCAGACCATTAAAACCACAATTAAACTCCTGCATGCATAGGAAGGTAAACAGACATTTTTCAGAAACAGAAGCATGACCTTTAATACCAACATTGCAGCTACACCTGCATCAGAACAAGTTAGAGTTTGTCCTCCCAAAGCAAACTGCAATCCACAGGACTTTCTCAAGATGTACTGGGTACGAGGATGGGAAGTGAGATGAACAATGAAGGAGTAAGAATGAAGACACGCAGAAAAATTGTTTAGCCAGGTTTTGATTTACAGAATACAAATTCTGGACTGTTTTTAGGATGTTCACTACACTTCACGAGACAGATTCTGTTACAAAGATGTTACCTGAACTGCACGGTAAATTACGATTGAACACATCTATGATACATCATGATCCAGAAGGCTGCATTTGCATGGGTTTGTAACTAACTGAACACCTCTAAGTATGTAATTTTCTGGGACTGACAACTACAATTATTTAATGTTATTCTGTGCAATGCATTTCACCATTGTCTTTCTAGAAAGCTTATATTTATCCATCTACCTTCAAGAACTTGCAATGTTAAAAATGGATACAATAGTTCGTTCTTGTAGGAAGAGACCTGTTGTGAGCCTGCACACACTGAAATATTAAATGACATTTAACCAGAACAATAGTGTAGTAAGTAATTCCCTGTATGACTTTTATATAATTGTGTCTCAAAATAATGTGTGTAAATGCAGCACTCCATTTATTTCATATGGCTGGTAAACTCTTCAGCTTCATCATATCTGAAATATAAATGTTTATATATGAACTCCCCATTACACTTGCCTGAAATGTTTTCAAATTGATGTGAAACCTCCAATTGAGCCTTAAATATCTGGGACTTGGAAATTGAATCAAGCTAAGCTGCAGTTGCAGCACCTCATAACCCAAACTCTCTTACCTGTACTGTGATGTTGTCACATGCAAAGAGATTTACTCAAACCCTCCGGGGGTGATGATCTGTCAGTGCCCAGGAAAGCCTGGGCCCTTGTGCCTGAGCAGTCTGTCACCATCCTCTTGTGGGGACCCTCCACTGAGCAGTTCAGGGGGTCACAGGGTGCTTCAGGGCCACCCCCTCCTGCATCTCCACATCTTTACCCATTGCTGGCTGTCAAACATCTCACTGAGTGAGGGGTGGCTGTACCCTGAGGGTGGGTGTCTCAGGACAGCACCTGAGATACCCTCGGCATGGGCACTGTGTCAGTGATTTTCCCCACAGGTGCTGGTTCAAGAGCAGGACATCTCCTTTTCTCTCTCTTGGTTTTAAGCTGCTGGGAGGGTTATCAGCTGGAAAGGACACTGAATTCCCTCTCCTCAAGGGTTTTGACAGAGCCTGGCTGTGGTGTCTCCACTCCACGCTGCATTTAGACCCCATAGATTGTGTCATAACCCCATAGGTTGTGTCTGGGAGGTCAGGTATGCTGACTGCAATCCACCCAGGAGCAGCAATTGCATATTTTTCCCTGTAATTTCTGTACTGTTATGTTTATACTCTCAGCCATTTTCCCACAGGTGTGAGAAACATTTAAACATAGCTGGCTTTAAGTGCAAACACTGCATTAAGCCAGCTGAGGTCATTACACTAATAAATATGTGCCTAACAGTTTGCAAAATGAGGCCTTTTGATATTGGTGTTTTTAAATATACTTCTGATTTAAATTTAGGGTCCTAAAAATTTAAAGTTAGTATCATTAAAAGGTACTGCTTACAGCCCTGACAACTAGACATACACAGACTTAAAAAATATTTGACATATTTACAATTTTAAATACAGTATCTTCTTTTAAATAAAGTAACCTTCTGTTACACTACTGTGCACTTTGCTGTCACACAGTTGTTTCTATGTTGTTTCATTCTTCTACTAGCTGAAGCTTTCCCCCAAATAAACAGAGAAATAAATTAGTAAGTGTAGCAATTTCCATATTCAAAAGTCACAGCTGTAACTTAAAATGCAAAACAAATTCACTTTACTATCAGTTGATGTTGCAACATGCTATATACCTAATTCTATTGCTTAGGAAACCCCCTGAAATAAAGTACAGGCAGCTGATCACAGAATCTTAGAGTGGTTATGGCTGGAAGGAGACCTTGAAGTTGATCTAGTTAAAACTCCCCTGCTGTGGGTAGGGACACATGATGGATTATTTTCTCTTTTGAAAATGCACACACTGTACCTTTTCCTGATAGATACAGCCAATTTAAAGGGACAGGAAAAAGAAAAAAAGCCCAAACCAAAACCCACAACAGAATTTATTTTCTTATTGTATTTTTTTTTTAATTTTGCATTAAAGAAAGGAACTTCATCAACATTGATTGTCATTTACAGAAAACATTCAAAAATCATGTGTGCATTATTATGAAATGCTAACAGTGTTTAACTAATAATTTACAGGTCATAAAATAAGACAAAGATCTATTACATTCTAAAGTAATATGGAACCTTTTCATTTGACAATGATGCTGGTCCTACAAGATTCATGACAAAAAAACCTCAATGGTCACTTTCTAAATGAATCAGGCTGTCTTTTCACTCACATACACATAAATTAGGTCAATTATATTAAACAAGGGAGAAAGATCAGAAGAGGATTTCAGATGTGAAAATGCTGGATGAACTCCTGGCATTGTTGAAATCAGTGAAGGGTTTGCTGCTGGTTTCAATGGAGCCAGATTTTTACCCAGTACATCATGATTCATTTGCAGTTCTGCTTTTTGCATCTACAAGCCAGCTAAGATACATCAAAGTTATTACACAATTAAGCTTATTAAAAAAAGAAAAATCACTGTTGACTCTATGAGGCATTTGATTTTAGAAAGGAACTTTTATTTGTCTTTTGAGAGTGATTAATTTTGAGTGTTACTCATTATTTTATTAGATTGTTTATTATCATACTTCTTGACAGGCAATGCAACTCTTGTGTGTTACCAACAGTGGTAAACATGCTGATCAAATAAAAAACAACACACCCCTAAAATTAAAATTAAATTGATTTACAGCAATATAACTACAGCCAAGCACCAAATAGCTCAGGGCTTGGATCCTGGATCCTTAACATCTCATTTCACTCTAACAAAATGAACAGGAAATAGGATAAAAACATTAGATATTTGAAAGAGGGAAGTATATGAAAAATCATTTATTCTCATAATCCTAAAAGCATTTTCAGGGATATTTCAAAAATATTAGAAAGCTTCATTTAAATCTAAATATCTATCTTAATTATGTTTTTATTTTTTTATAAATTGGTAATCACAAAATACTAGCCATTAAAGTCACATTTGGATGCCAGAATAGCATCTAAATACTCTGCTCATTATTTATGCTCCTGCCTGTATTACATTACAGCTGTTGATACACTGGACATAGTTTATTTTTTCCATTACGATCTTTAAAATGTGCATTTGGTGAAGTTCAGTTATGGCTTCAGATTACAGCTAATGAGTGACCTGACCTCAAATCTGAATAAGAAATTAAAGGCATATAAAAATATTTTGCTCATTGGAAAGAGAGAAATGTTTCTATTAATATAAGTTATGTCAGAGGGATTCATAAAAGCCATATGCTATAAGGAAGCATTATTTGCTTGAGCAACTTTTCTTCAAATCAGTCAAATGCAGTCTGCAGGAACTATTATAGCACTCACTGTACAGACTTGTCGGGATCATGTTTCACTGACAATCCCACATTTTTTTCCCAATTATGAACAGAAGCATACACTAAATATCAACGGCTGGTCAAAAGGCTTTATCTATTACAATCAGTTTCCATAAAAACTGAACAGTACATTACACTTACAGGAAGCAAGTACATAATTTGCTCTTTGATGTTTTTCCTCTTTAAAAAAAACAACATTACAAAGTCTTATGTTTAAACAGAGACATAGAAAAAATCAGTGTATTCACTGTCCCAAGTTATTTACAGCAAAAATTACAGAGACAGTATACATAGTATTGGACCTTCCACAAGCATATATTAAAAGTAATTACATATGAAAAAATATTTTATTTGTCTTCTACATTTCTACAATACATACTCAGGTTTCTTTCTTCTTGTTTTGTTTGTTTAGTTTTTAAGTAACTTCTTTAGTGTTAATCACATGAGGCAGAGAGTGCAGCTGTAATATAAGGGATTTTGTTGCTATTACGATTACTATATCCTTTATATCGTCCATTCATTACAACTGAAGTAATTAGTTTAACATGGGAATTATAGCGATTAGCATAAATCTCAAAATACCCAATGTATTACGATCTAGCCGAGTGTTGATAACAGCTTAGAGTTCAGTTGTGCTTTATTTGTTGCCACAAGTACAATCACAGAGCTGCTCTCCAAAGTGTACTAGAGGTCACATGGCAGTCACACAAGAGGCAAAGACTATCATGGCTAGTTCACTGGCTATGCTACTCAGTGGCTTTTTAAAAATAAGTGCACGAATAAATCCCCATATACTGCACGAGAATGTGTGGTCCACACTCCGTAGGGCTAAATGATTATTAGCTTTTTTTACTAACAACAAAACACCTTTTTTTGCCTGATTCTGACATTGAAGTGACACATTAAAAAAACCACAAATGTAGTGCATCTGAATCTGAATCCCCAAAGTCAACAGCCTAATGTAGTTACTTTGACTTAATTAAGCTGCGTGTCTAATCAAGACAAGTATAAGTGCTTTTTTTTTTTTTTTTTTTTTTTTTTTTTTTTTTTTTTTTTAATAAGCTGGTTTTATCCAAAACAGTTGTCAAGGTTAAGCCTGCTCTTTCCTGTTCTTGGTGGTTAACCATCTGCTCCTGCTTGTGTTTCAATGCAGTTGCATTCCTGTTGCCCAAATAAGGGGCCAACGTGTTCCTAATATTAAAAACTAGGAGCCATTTTTTAAAATTTTCTCCAGACAGTCTTATATTAAACATACTTTACTGCTGTCAATGTATAGTCATAAACAAGGACCTCAGCGTTTTCTTGAAGCAAAAAAATTTTCTCAACAGCAGTATCTTCATTCATAAATTAGCAGCTATATCCAACAAATCAAAAAAATATGCAAAATCACTGTGATATCTACATTAGTTGAATTTTTTCTTTATGTTATTGTACAGAAGACCACGTGCAAAGCAAACAATTTCTGCAAGTACAGTTACAAAGAAACACTTACAATTTACTTATTGCTGCTATATCCAACGCTGTTTTCTTTCACTTTCCCTATGTGCTGTGCTTGAATTGTGAGGATGACGAAATTATGCAAATGTAGTACGTCATGTTACTGAACTCACTGTGAGCGGTATTATCCTCGCTGCCTGCAGTAACACCCAGGAAATACTTCTCCTTTCCCAGAGCACTTTAGTCATTGCCTTATCTTCTCAACAGAAATGCAACGCAAGGGTGATTTGGAGGACACAGACACAGCTGCCACTGGACATTCAGCCTGCCTTCCTAGGAGAGTTACTGACCTGGGGGCCACCACCATGGACGTTTCAGGCCTCTTCTTTTCACAATGACTCTTGTCTGCAGACTGCGCACACAAGTGGCTTTTAGAGCTGCAAACAGCTTCTGGGATGATAACTTACTGGGGTGTTGGGCTTATTGTCACACAGTCATGCAGGGACAAAACATGCAGGGACAACGCATGCAGGGACAACACAGCTAAGTGAGAGCATGAAGGAAGAGGAGGAAGGAGCTTGCTTTCTACCATCTGGGTGGAGCTTCCCTTGCAGGTTGCAAGTACTGATCAACTTTGAGAAAGAAAGAAGATGAGTCATTTACCACTCCAAGCCTCATTCACTAGGAATTAGGAGTAAAAGGAAAAGGAAAGAGAGGCAAGGTCCCCTGACCATAAGACTGAACTTTTTAATGGGAGGCTGTCATGCTAACAACTTCAGTCACTTGGACGTGGCTCCTAGCAACCTGAAGGACTAAAATAAAAATTGCAATGGGACGCTTGGCAAAGAATATGATGGTGAAAATCCTGACGCATAGGGATGCTGGCCTCTCCACCTCCTGAAGATGTCCATCAGTCTTCTAGGTGGAGGGAATTCAGAGGATGGAGGAAAACAAAAACCCACATACTCACTGTGCTAACAGGAGCAATGATCATATTCAGAGCTGAGGAAAACCGCTTGATGAAGACATGGAATTAACTTAATGACTGGCAATGTAATCCACCACCATTTATCCTTCTGTGTGTGTTCTTGTAACGATAGAAAATCTGTGGTGTAAAGCTAGGGATAAGCACATTTCAAAATTCTAGGAAATGGTAGTATTTTTCACTAGCACAGTATAAAATGGGCTAATGTTTTCTTGATGTGAGAAAGGGACTAATCATATCATGGAGAAGTCTTGCTACAGAGTCGTGGGCTAGCTATGGTTTTGTGCATCCCTGAGAGAAAATGGTAGCTGTTAGCCACTTGCTCATGTCTACTTGCTCTTCACAGTCACTTCTCCATGTCCTACCTTGGTGCTCTTGTCTTTGCTGACATACTATCGCTTGTTCCATGTCTTAACCTTTCCTCTTACATGCCTGCAGCAAGTATGAATGTGAGCTCACATTAATGGTACATAAACTGAGTACTTTGAAACTTTGTCAGTTGTCTAAATTCAGTAATTCATACAAAGCTTGCTTGCATTTTGCTCCCAAAAGGACCTTAACATCACAAGCTGATGGGTCAGTAGGACTCTGCTGACTTTGAAACAACAGGCAAAGTCTGACAGATCAAGTTGAGGAAATGCTGACAGTGAATTCAGTTTATACCAATGTTACTTCTAATCATTGGCTTGAAAGCCTTGTCTGGGTCACATTCACTTGGGCAGTTCAACCCATGCCCTTCAAAGCCTCTAACGTTCTCTTCCATATCATCACTGTTATATTTACAGAGTTTTAGTAATGAAACATCCCTGAGCGGCATAGAGTGCAACGTTTGCATCAAGCAGTGATTGTCATTTACAAAGCGTGAAACTTAAAGAGTAAAGACGAGGACAGGGCCTCCAGCACACTGTTCCTAATGGATGTCAGAGATAGGATTTAGTTTCTAGAGTGGAGGCAGAAGGTGCTGGGACAAGCTGGTAGGTGTAAATACACTAGTATTTTATGGCCAGGGAAAAGCAAGCTGTTCTATCTCAGGGTTCTGTTTCCTACATCCTTAGACATAATGAATTGGACAAAAAAAAAAAAAATCTTTTGTGTTTCAGTTTGATCTCATGTGCCATATTCCTGGAATGTCCAAAAGACAATGACGGAAAAAAGGAACCACCTTCCAGCCTGGACCTTAGCTCTTCTGGAAACAGCACAATCAATGCAGAGTCAGGAGGGAGGAGGAGTGGGGGAGCCTGAACATCTTTCAAATTATGTTTGAAGCACAGTTTCAGAGGGGTGGGAAAATCAACAGGGAAAGGAGCCATCAGCTGCACATCTCTAACTAAGCTGCCTGACTGATTTGTGAGACTGCTGCAATCTTAAGAGAAGCTCATCCAGCCTGGTGGAGGGAGTCCAAGAGGCTAGCACACAGGAGCAGCTTTGCATCCTCTCTGTGTAGAAGCTGTTACATCAGAACTCCTGCAAACTATCCCAAAGGGAAATGCACCCCTGTGCAAGCTGCCACCAGTGAAACTAAACAAAGAAAATCACATAACAAAGCTCATCTCCATGGGCAGTCCTGGTAGCTGCTCCACCTCAGCACCATAACCTGGCACAGGTATTGAAACAGCACTGGTGCCCAAGGTGCAACAGGAGAATAAATTGAGCCCTGTGAAACTGGACTGAAATGAACAACAGGAACAGAACTATGAAGTCAAAGCATTTATGAGAGTAAGATCTGCCTTCTGCTCAACAAAGCTCAAGAGGGACCTCTGAATGCCAAGGACTGCCAGCCTTGCTATCGGCTGAGCACCTTCTTTGCTGAAATGCCTCAATTTTTAGTGACTCTAGTGCCTAGCTAGGTGTCTGGCAACTTGCAGAATCAATTCATTAATGCTGTCTATCACAAGCCAATCAAAACCCATACGTTTCTTTTGGAAAAAAGTTTCCTCAACTGAGGTGCCTTCTATTACAAGGTTTCTTTTCTAGCAATTTCCATTAGAAGGAAATATTAATCTTGGAATTAATTCTTTATAAAAAGAGCAGGCAAGAGTGTTATTTACAGCAAAATGAAGTCTTTGTGGTAGTATAATGAACACTGTATGTCTGCTTCCTCAATGCCAAGGGTAATTTAGCATAATATGGTTGAATTACTGGAGAGCAATGCTAGAAGTAGTAGATTCAATACATGCTTTAAATATATGCTTTAAATATCCTTTTGTTACAGGTCCCAGGTTAATCAATCATTAAAAAACGTGTCTCATTTGAAAAGCTTGTCACCAAAAAAATCAACAAATATATCCAGTTACTACAGAAAGAAGATGTGACAAATTTTAGTTTTAGACACTTGAAAAGCTTCAGGTTCTGCCCTGGACTACTGAAAGCCAAAAAAAAAAACCTAAAGTGAAGAACTAATACTGTGAATTACGAAGTTATTTGCTAAAATTCATGCTATTTTATCCTTAAAAGTCCATGGATAACTCTAATATGTCAAGTCCAATATCAAGAATTTGACATTTTTAGTGTGACTGTGTCGGCAAAACCAACCACAAAAATCCAGCCTGTGGCATGTAATCATTATGTGTTTTTCTATACCCAGTCAATGAAGGGCAAAAGAGGTGGCTAAGCGCAAATGACAGGAAATTAAATAAAATCTAATTGCAGTTACCACAGCACAGTTCCATAAATAAATAATGTTTGAAAATGAATTTTTTTCATTTTCCAGGTAAAAAGCAACACTATTTGCTCAAATCCTGTACTAAGAGTAATAAAAATTTGTTTGGCAATATTTGAAAATCTTGTTAGAGGTTATTGCCTATCAATGACAATGAAGATCTTGTATGCCAGAGTATTAGAAATTTTAGGACAAAAGTAAAGAATCCACTTTTATTTCTAAACTGGATATTTCTACCTTTGTGGTCTCTCATAAGTTACTTAACCTTTTTCCTTACATTTCCATATCTTCAAAACGTGATCATAATCATTACTGATTGGAGAGGTCATGACACTGTAGTTTTATAATAACAGTGCTCTAAATATTAAAGGCCCTACAGATAATGATTAGTGTCATTTTCACTGTTGACCTCCATTTAGTTATCTTGCCTGAGAAGTAATTCAAAAATCTCAAGGAGTAATTAGCTTATTGGAGAAGAAAACAACATTTTCAAGATGTAACACACAATTATGAAGGACTATTTATAAACACAACAAACCTCTTTATTAACCAGCACTACGAACAGTAGTATTTATCACTTAATTTGTATTTCTATGGGTTGGCTAAATATATACTTTTGATATACTCTAAACGAATTTATAAAATATTTCAAACAATATGTGTGTATTCTTGTGTTGGGAAATCAAGAAAAACATGAATCCTCTGCAATTAAAACTGAGCACTTCTAGAGTTCAGTATGACTCAATTTTTTCCCTGATAAATCTACACAAACAGTACGTAGACATCAAGTTTTGATATACATACACTTGAAATTTGGGATCCTTTTCTTTGATTTGCCATACAAGAAGGGCTGCAAACAGGTAAATCACCTTATAAAGGAATGTCAGTCTTACAGTTAGAGTGGTATAAAGAAACACCAAGAGAAAGGCTTTATTATGTTAATTGAAGACATTTTAAGGTAATCACTAGAGAAATGTGCTCTGAATTTGGAGTAAAAAAGGTAACTTTAGTAACTGCTGTTCTATAGGATTAAGCAATTTTGAAGAGTGTGTTACATTTGCAACAAAATTCTCACAACTAAGACAATTTTTTTTTATTTTTGGAAAAAAAAAGAAAAAAACTGGACAGATTTTTTTCTTTTTTTCTAAGTTGTAATGGACCTGCACAGAAACATTTTTTAGCTGAGAGTTTTTAACTACTCTTGTACCTGTTCTGGCATTGCTAAAACAGAAGAAACAAACTGTGGCATTCTCTAGACTTGATTCTGTCACAAAATACATATGCAAACTTGCAAACTGACTGATGGAAGGCAAGGGAGAGCTCCACAAAGTACTTGAAATAGCCTGTGAATTATCTGCTCATGCAGAAAAGAGAAGCTTGAGACCAGAGCTGCACAAGGCATTAAGTTATCACCACAACAGATGGATTTTCTTCACCCACCCTAGGGCCCACCTGTGTCCCTGTGGGCTGCCTGTGACACTGCCCCTCCATGAGCCTGGCAAACGGGCAGGTCCTTTGTGCTTCCCCTTGCCTTGCCTCAGCTTGCACTGGCTTCTGCCTGGTTTGAAATAAAGAAATGCATCTGCTTGTGATCCTGCCTTGACTTCCTTTCTTCTCTACTGCCTGCTTCTTCTTATTTCTGCTCTATGCCCTCTGCTGGCATCCCAGGAGGAGACTGCTCTGAAAATGTTCTCAATGGGTAAAAGTGGTGGTAAAGACAGATGTAGCAGAAAACAAAACCCTCTTTCATAGGTAAAACATCTTTGTGTTTTGTACTACTGGCAGAATGCAGATACATTAATAATGATTGCTGATTAAACTTAATCCACAGGATTAAGTCCATGGCAGCCTTACACTCCCCTCTGTGTTTGCCTTTGGTTTTGCAAGCAAATGCACGTACAGTAATTCAGAGACAGACAAAAAGAAAGCTCCAATCCTTTGCTCCACTCCTGAAATGCATCTAAAATAAATCCTATATATGCATATATATACACAGTTATATACATACAGATATATACATACATAAATGCATGTGTTAAAACATACACATGTATGAGTGAAATGGAAACCATCAGTCCCATCTAGATGATGACTGTCAGAAACAGTGACAATTATAGTGTCCTTTGTAGTAACCATGGACTTCACTCGCTTTTGACTTTCTTCTTCTTTCCCTCCTTTCCTTCCTCTTCAGAGAGATATTTTAGGCTTGCTATGGTTTTCACTGAGCTTACTACCTATCTTTCTAATGAGTTCAGCATAAAACAAACCAAGACTTGAAGCTACTTTTCAAAGCAGTATATATAAAACAAAATCATGTGTGAAATCACAAAAAATGTACGTATGGGATTGTCTACATTTTTACTCCATGTTTCAGATACTTTACTGAGATCAGGTCCTACTATGTTCACTTTTATATATGTTCTATCCCTGTAACAGTGAGAAAATAAAAAAAAAACCCAATCCTATTCCTCTTTTCACTATAACCATCCAGACAAGGCTTTTGCACCATTGATACATTCCTGATGTTTGATTTACAGACAGCACACATGCACTACATTACACACATCTCAGAAGTGATCCTGTCATTACACATTGGCAGCTGACAATTTAACTCTGGCAAAGCAAATCTTGATTGCCCAAAGTAAGTCTAATATATTACTTGGAAAGTAAGAAATACATGACAGCTGGGTTGAGCATCCTTTAAATGTAGGCATGTGATTTTAAGTTACAGCATGTATGCATATAATGCATACATACATATATACATACATACATATATATATATGTGTATATATATATGTGAGTGTGTGTCTCTTCCATATATGCACCATAATTTCCAAGACAGCTACAAATTTCCACATGCATTAAACTATCTAAAAACATAGAACTAGGCAGTCTAATAAGTGGAATTTTCTTAAATTATATTTGAACAATAAACAGCAAGAGTAATACTGCAAAGTACTGCTCTATTATCATGTATATCTACAATAAAATTCTAGGAACAGTTGTCTCCCAAAACATCCCCCAATAAAAGTAAATAAAAAAAATGTAACACCCAGTGTCCTATATTTGTATATTCATTGTCAGTTCAAAAATGAAAAAAAAAAAAAGAAAGAAAAGTAAACAAAAGAGAAAAAAGACATCCCCACTCAGAGTTGCATATTTACATTCTTCAAACTGTAGCGGTGAAAAATAATTCTATTAAGTGCAGGACATTCCTAGTGTTGCAGTAGTGACATTTTTAATAATTTCTTCACGAAAACATTTCTTTTTGTCTTAACTAGTGATGCATTCCATGACTACGTGAAAATTCTATTATCCCCTTCACTTGCAGCCAGTGGTTGAGTCTGGATTGAAAAGCTCCTTGTACAATGGAGGAAACAGTGTGTTCACTATGTCTGGATGAGATTGCTTAAATACCTGCAGTTTCTCTCCGTGCAAGTTGCAAAGTGCAGTAATTGTTGGTATCTTGGCTATTAACTGTAAGACATCGAAACAAAAAAAAAAAAAAAAAAAAAGGAAGAAGGGGGNTGTGGTATTTTTGATAAAAAAAGAAAAAAAAAAAAAAAAAAAAAAAAAAAAAAAAAAAAAAGGAAGAAGGTGGAAGCATATTTTGTATAAATTACACTTTCCAAAATGAACTATGTCAGCGTCTTGCTGAGTAACTGAACGTGGTACTCTAAGCTCCATCAAAACCCATCCAAAGGACTAGAGATTGTTCTTACTGTAAGAGCCTAGAAACAGCTGCCCCCAAAGTTTTAGCCAAAAGCCAAAAATGCATTTAACAAGAAACAGCCTCAACGAGCATTTTTTTAGGGCAGTCACATTCTTTATAGGGTATGAATTTAAATTATTGGTATATTGAACAAAAAATGGAGTAAGAGGCAACAGGGACAAGAGTCAAACAAGCAAGTCTATGCATGGCAAGCACCTAGTGCATTTCTTTTAGCTTACATTAATGTGGCAATACATACAGAAATGGCTGTGGAAAGAGAAGAGTCATGCTTGAGGACTGCTTGGTATTTTGTTTAAAGAACTTACCTTTGTCAATGTCTCTTCATCGAGGTGGTTCTTCTGAATAACATGTTGAAGTGCAAAGTAAATCTTTTCCTGAAGCTTCTGGACCTTCCTTGGCTCTATTAGCCAGGCTCGATCTGAGAAAAAGGAAAGCTAAAGTTAAAGAAAGCACAGATGTGGGGCATCCTCACGGTGCACACAGGGTGCTGTGCTGGCAAGTATCCACAGGAATCCTAATTCTCACAAGGAAGGACTGCATGGTAATTAAAGACATGGTTTCAGAGGCAAAGTGTCTTAACCCATTAAAGGATCACCTGAGCACTTAATTAACACATACAAAACATACAGGAACACAGTGTTGGCTCTGCATCTCTTTCTTTAAAACAGGATGCTAGGCATAAAGATGGGAACAGAAATGAAACATAGCTCAACATTTTATTATTCTCTATTGGTACAATCAGTGTTCTAATTTCATACTGGCCAAACATGTCATGTTATCTCAGTGTCTTAATACACAAATAATAAACTTACTGATCAAAACAGTTCTTTGAAAGTAAGAGAATATAATTATTCAAACATTAATCTATCTCATTATTTACTAGGCTAAGATTTTGAGACAAAATATATTCTAAATAAAAATAAAAGGCTTTCTTCACGAGAATTTCTTCAATAATTCAAAAGAATTGCAAAGTGCATGTTTCTCATTATTTAAAAATGTTCTCTTTTTAAACAACAAAAATTACAAGATTATCTGGAAGAATAACAGCTACACAGTTGTTTTGAAACCTATATGGCTTCTACTGGACTCAAACCCCAGCTGCAGGAAGTTGATCCTTACAATCCTTACAATCTGTATTTTCACAAGTCATAGGTTCTGGTGACAAACACACAGAAAGAGAAGTAGCAGATCCCAAGACAATACAAACCCATTAATGTAGTGTGCTTGCAGCACCACTGAACCTTCTGTTTTCCCACACTGCAACCTATTTTTTTCTTCCTCAATCCAGACTAATTCTTGGGTATAGATTTTAGCTTTCATATGGGAAATAAGAAAACTTCTTTTATCACAGGCATGAATCTTCAGGTACAAATTGAAAAATTCAGGAAAAACCCCTTTCACTTTTCTTTCACCCATTCCTTACCACTAAAATAAGGCACACAAATGATTTAAGTTAACCACTTCAATGCACACACATGTCACACAGGCTGGAACCGAGCAACATTTCATCACAGGAGTAGCACAATTCTGTCATTTGTCTGATTGTCTCTGGAGAGGGATGTATGAAAAGAGCTGATTGTCAAGTACTGTGAAAGGAGACAAAAACAAACCTCAGCTACTTAACAGATAATCGGGAAAAGAAAAGAGAATTTTGTAAATATTAGAGAACTGTGTTCCCTGAAGGTAAGCCAATGGATCGTGTGCTATCAGTGGCCACAGAAATAGAACAAGCTGAGAACACGTGCACTTTTTACATAATAAGCACATAGTAATGTTTAGACTTCACAGGTTAGGCACCAAACTTTATGCTATTGCAAAAACTGGTCTTTAAACAGTGTTAAATTAATGCCTACTGTGGCAGACTGGAGCTAGAAAGATTTATGATAGAGACCAATCCCTAAAGGTTTACCTTTCTGTCACAAGAATAAGGTCAAAAATAGACTGAGGTGGTTGAAGGACAGGTTCATCACTCACCTGTCATGAAGCATGCTGTATATTACACAAGAGTTCTTAAATTCTTAAATAGAGTTTAAGAGTTCTTAAGTTCTTAAATAACAAGAGTTAGCTAAACCTTTTTAATGGATGCTAAGTTTGTCTCCCAAAATGTGATTTCTGCCATCTGAACACCATCTGTAAATTTGGCTGGAATTTCACAGGTAACTCTAGCTACATTCACAGAAGTGCAGGAAAAAGTCAATAGAACAGTGACCACCTTTAAAGGCCATAAGAAGCAGTGATTCAATAGTGTACTTTTCCTCTTGGGTTTTGAACTTGTCCATCTTCAAAGAGTGTACTGTCCACTAGGCTAGAGAATAGTATAGGAAAGAAGATGGGAGACAGTTCAGAAACAGACAAGATCTGCTTTTGCCAAAAGGAAGATGGAAAGAAGGAAAATGGCAAGTCAAAGTCTCAGAAGAGGGACTGGCACAAGGGAGAAGCCATGTTCTTGTGTTACCACGTGCCTCTTTTGTATGTTAGAAGGTGGAGATGCCTCTGCAGCCTTTACTGGATTTGTACAACATTTCAAATTTTGAAATCACAAACCAAGCTAGAGAATCGCCTTCAAGCAGTGTGGTTATGTCCATAATGAAATGGAAAATCCAGATTGGTGCTCTGAATTAGATGGAAAATGGATGTGACACTGGCCTTTGCAACCTTTGCAAAACTATGGATGGATGTTACTCATGGATGTTCTCAGGTCCCCTTACCCCCAGTGAACTGCTCTGACTTCTGTAAGCTGCCTAAACACTGAGAGGAAGGCTGCAAGAATCACCTTGCAGGTGGTGACTCCTGCAGAAAAGAAACCTGAATATGAATACTTCCTATACAGAATCTTTGTACGCTTGTATTAGTCGATGAAAGGACGGATGCAGGGACTTCTGTGAAGCAGTGCTTTATTTTTAAATTTAAAAATTTTTAAGTTTGTTCCCATGATGACACTCTTTATTGTGAAGGAACCAGAACATCAAGTGTGGAAGGAAGTATTTCTTTCTCTATAGTTTAGTGTTATTGTTTTTGTCAGAAAATAAATAGCACATTTCAGTATCATTCATTCTGGACTATTTTCTCTGTCTTCCCACTCCCAAATGTAGCAGCCGAGCTGAAACAGGAATTATTTAGACAATCCAAATTTACAGGTTTTTTATGGAAGAAAGACTTGTTTCACTCATGCACATGCTGCTACAGCCCATAATTTCCTTCTTGTTGTGTCTTAGGACTAGTTACACATGCTCACAGACTACAGAAATAAGCAGTCTGCATGCACCAAACACTTTTGTTCCTTTTAGAGCTTTTTTTTTTTCAGCTAAAGCAATAAGAGACATACATGTATCCTCTGGCTTGCAAATTAAAGGGTCATATGCAGAACTGCAGAAATTAACCAGAATTTTGATTCCACCTAATTTTTGCAGCAGCTAGCACCCTCTGCCACCCACCTAGCTTTGGTCTTTTCAGACGGAGAGAGGAATGATGGGCAGAGACCAATCCAGACATTGCAAGTCTGCCGTCCCAGAGGAAGTCAGGACATCTTGAGGGGTAGTGCTGAGGCAGCTCTCACCCCTGCACACAGCTGGGACACCTTTGAGGTGGAAATTGTCAATGTTTGGAGGGTTATAGGTGCAATATTTTGGCGTAACCCCATGAAGAGTCACTGGCTCAACTATTTCACTTCTGAGCAGACGATGGCAAGAACTGCTCAAAGTGGAAAAAAAAGAGTCCTTTCAGTAGGTGTTGTTAACAATGAGAATGAATGCGTTGACACCATCTATGATAGTCTAATTCTGACTAACATAATCTCCAACACAGATGTGCAAAAGCCCAAGGTGACCTAGAAGAAGTCTTCAGCAGAAAAAGTTGGAAAAATAATTCATGGTGTGTTATTTTTGAAAGGCTGTTTAAGAGGTTACCCTTAGATGAAACTGTGTGTCTACGTTCCCTGAGGCATATTTAAAAATCCCACACTAAACTGTGAGCTGAGCTTGTATACTAGATCCACCTTCTGAGTCAACTTAATGACAAAATTCTCCTCTGTGGTCAGCCAGCCATCACTCCCTTAAATACACACTTGCCTGTGTAGTTTTATGATATATGAACACACAAGAAAGAGCGTGTTGCACTTCTAACCACTACCTCTAAGCTGGAACTAAGTTCAGACAGGACCGCACACCAATTTTTACTGCTTGCATTCTCATTCCCAAGAAAAAAGCCCATCATAGTTATGGACTATATAACCTACTCAGGGTGGTGATTTTTGTGCTCCCTGAAAAAGCTAGGAGGAACATGCACCTCTGGAGTAATATGCTTCTTTTCACACGGCCTGGAGGAAGGCCAGCCTGCATTTCTTGTCTGCACAATCCTGCTCCATGTCTGTTACACTTTGGATCTACCTCCACTATATGTAATTCCTGATGGTATATTTGGGTAATTCAGGTATTCTTCCACTGCTTAATACATTGCTTAACGTTATTTGATGCAGCTTAAACAGCTACTTAAGTATGTAGAAATAGAGGGGGATAAAGAAAAAATCAGTGTTTGGAATGAAAAATTACCTGGTGATATCAGAACAGCAGATGAAAACAAGGCAATCTCCTCCTCAGTCAGCTGTAAGGAACATAAATTCTTTGCAAAGTCAAAAGCTTCATTTACCAGATCATCAGAACCTGCAGACCAAAGAGGACAAAACCAGTGCTAGAAATCAGCTCTTCAACCTGCAGGGATTGTTTTGATGCCAGAAAAAGTTTTCCTGAATTTCTATACTGCTAAAGCAAGTGCTTTTTATTAACTATTAAAATTCCACCTAACCTGAAAATGGCACTAAAATGTACACTGAAGCGAAAAAGTTATCAAGAATTAGGGTCAAGTGCAAAAATTGCACAGACATCTTAGAAGAAAATACTCTTTTCCCTTGCTCTGAGGCAAGAATTGGTATTTCTAAACAGATATTAAACCTAAGGAGGAGGAAAGACCAGCCCTAAGTAACTTTCATATATAATTTTACTAATTATCAGTACAAATGTTTATGAAAATTTGCAAAAGCATCATAAAGATAAAAATAAATCAACAAATACACATCAATAAATGCTTTAAACTTGTAAAGAAGTGGTATGTTTATGATATACACTAAGGAAAAAGAATACATATGATATTACATTTGGAGGTAATGTAAAGGTATGTAAGGTAAATGTAAAGGTAATGTAAGGTAAACTCTTTGAGTTTGGTCCTGAATCAATTTCTGATAGTACCAGTCTGATAGATGCATAAAACCCAAACATTTCACTATTAACATTTCAAGTAGTGCTCAATAACATGTTGAGAAACAAAGTCATTTTTTCAGTACATGAATCTAAATGAGCTTACTTAAAAATTCTAGGCAAAACAGGAATTTCAGCAAGTTGTACCAGTTCATTATTTTAGTCTCCTCATTGCTGAGGCTAAACTTGCCTTCTGCAGGACACAATTAGTGGGAGGGATTTGATACATCAAGTGTAACTGAACAGTAAAGATAAACAGCTTGGATCCTGCCATAAACTCATGGTTCATCAAAATTTCAGAAGGAAAGAAATCTATTTGGTAATATCCTCTTGCTGTTCTCAGCTAATGGAGTCACATTTTTTTTTTTTTTTTCCTTTTCTGTTCCAACCTAGACATTTAGACACTTGGGGATTCAACATTTACTGGAGATTTCCACTGTGGATCACAATTCTCATAAAGACAAATTTCTTGCTATGTGGCTCAATACAATTGGTTGGAAAAAAGAAGAGCAACATACCCAAAGCTTTAAACATTTGCATCCCTCCATACTTTCCTTCAAACAGAACAGTATTGTTAAGTGGGTTGAAGGCACGGCACATTCTCACCAAAACCACTTCCAAGCAGCCTAACAGACAGAAAAAAAAGCAAAGGTATACCAGGTATTATTGCCTAACATCCGAGCATAGGAAATCCCAAGAAGATATTTATGAAGCCATCAGTCATTAAAAACATCAGAAGGGGCAGGCACTCTTTGAAGACATTTAGATTATACATCTGTGAATATGAGAAAAAATATTTCTGTCTGCTTTGAATATAGAGAGGGGTCATTTCTGGTCCAGTCTAACCACATTTTTCTATTTTTCACCATTTGCAGAAGATTAGCAGCCTGGACTGAATCTGAATTTAGATCTTGGGCAAATAATTTCAATTTGAAATACTTTATCTTGAAAAATAGGTATTTATTGAAACTCCTTTTTAATAATTAAAGTTTTTTTTTTGAATAACAAAAAGCCGCTTCTTTCAAGGCATATAAAAATCCCAGCTTATTTTGGCTGGAGAGGGAGAACATCACAAAGCATTTTTAGAAAGAAAGTACAAGTTAAAGCACTGCCAAGAGCACCCCTAAAATAGGTTTTACTTCTTGTTTGTTTTTCTCTTTCTTTTTCACCCATTGTTGAATAGAGAGAAACACTTCTTTTTCTACTCTTTATTTCCTAACTGCAAAAATATGTAGTCAGAAAAGTGGAAAGAAAAATTTTAAGATACTTTAACTAAATCCAGATCTCCTGTAAGATGAACCCTGAATCTGAGGATTCTTCCACAGACATGCTTTTGAGAGAAAAGTCCTCATTTTCTAACTCCTGGTCAGCATTAACAGCAAAAGAGAAAATAAAACCTGACACACTTTTATATGCTATAGCTTAACAATGTTTTCCAATAGTAGAGTGAAATACATCTTTTCCTGAAAGTTAGCTTTGCCAGTCAAAAGAAATTTCCTAGGGGTGCACTGGTATCTGCAGAATTTTCAAAATTAGTAAAAGATTAAAAAAAATAGTTTTTGTGCTATAACTCCCTTTTTCTAGGAGGTTGCCTGTGTGTTCCCTGCATCTCTGTATTGCTTCCCTTTGCAGCTGCACCCATCATCAGAGCCCAGTCCTTCACCAAGACACAGCCATGGTGCTCCTAATGCCCAGATTGTGGGTTTGATTCCCCTATGGGCCACTTAAGAGCTGGACTCGATGATCCTTGTTGGATCCCTTCCACCTTAGAATAGTCTGTGATTCTGGTTTTGCCACTGAGGTTAGCTCTGTTGGTTGGAGAATTCTGTTAATAACGCCAGGGTTGTAGGTTCAATCTCCATTCAGGCCATTCACTGAAGATCTGGACTCAATGATCCCTGTGGGTCCCTTCCAACTCAGAACAGCCTGTGATTTCTGTATATGGAGTGCTGAATCACACAGGCTTTCAGCCTTAGTGAACAGATCTCTCTTCAAACAGAATCACTTAAGTTTTAACAAGCTGCCTCACACAGCATCCTACCTTTTACACATGGAGAGAGCAAGAAGCTGATATGACAGGGTAAATGTAGCTAATTACTAGTCATGGTTCTTGTGGTTCACTTAGTCATGCCATTTTGTCTTCCTGGGCCTGGCAGTGTTACTGCATAGTCATGATAAATCTTGTCAGGATTCTTTCCGAGGACAGAAATTACTGAGTCCCTTGATACGAAAGGAAAGCCTCTTTCCCCTCACCCTTATGCACACACATGCAAACCTGGCATGCAGAGAGAGCATGGCTGGAGCACACTGCCATAATCTGCTCTTATTTATTCTGAAACCAACTGGCACCAGCAGGAATTTTTCCTCCTGTGCATTGGCTGTAGAGTACTTCTGTAGTCTCATTAAAAAGATTAAAGATGACCACAGAGGCAGGCCCCAGTGAGCCTGCCTTCATTTCATTAATCACAAGTGGGGATTTTACAGGGTGGCAGATGACTGATTCGACCAGCTCAATTTGCAGGCTCCTTCCACCACATGTCAAGTTGGAGACTGCAGTTTTTGCAATGGTTGTGTGTGTATGTGTGTGTACTTAATAACCACAACTGACTGTAGAGGAAAGGGGATCAGAAGGCAGTAACATCATTAATGTGGAAAAATACAGCAAGGTTAAGGTACTTAATGCAACAGACAGAAACTAGGGCTCCTTCAATATTAAAATTATTAGCAGGAAAAAACAGGAGAGCACATTTCTAAGGTGCTGGGTGCTAAACTAGTCTCAAGCCTCTGGTGTTTACCCACCTGACTTAAGAAGGAGAATTTGGTCATTCTGGCAGAGCTCCATGAAGCCTGTTATGCGCTTTGCAAACTCCACCACATACTGGATAGCATGGGTGATCTGAATGGCACACTGCTGCCACAGAGCTTCTCTCGTCTTCCGGGAAAACACACATGGAAAAGCAAAGCGGTGAGCAAGCAGGTACATCAGTGCATTAAGTTCTTCAGGTGGCCTTGCAGACAGCAGCACTCCCCACACTCCATCCCCATTCCCTGGCAGAGCTAGCAGCATCTCTTTTTCTCTAGGTACTCCACACTTCTCATTAGAAGGCTGTTTTCACAAGCCATTGACCCACTCATCTGAACTCTGGCATTGACTCTTCAAAGGAGCAGGATGCACTGCCCAGTGTTAAAACGTGGTTCTAATTTCTGGCTTTTGTGCAGGACAGAGTAATAGTGGCACAAAAAAATGTACACATTCCACAGCACTCTTAGGCAAGAAGTGGCACAATGCTATGAATTTATTCAACAATATTTTTCCTAGTTTGTAACTTAAAATATATAATTGAAGTATCTGAACACAGCTTACATAAAAATTCTGACTTCCTGATAATAATTTTCCTTGCACACACACGTGTGTAAACGTAAATGGATGTTCCTGGTTTCAGGCCACAGCTCTGCTAACGGTGGTGTGTTTTTATTCCTGCTAATACTGCATAGCCCCTTGGATTTCAAAGAACATGCTGGAGTCTCCCCCTGAGTCTTACATGACCAGCTAATGTGCCAACTGAAGTCTGACCGAAGACCCATTGCTAATGAAGCCAGTGCAAGAGGCACAGAGGTTTCTGTTGACTGGACTACATCTGAGGAGGTGCCAGTGGAAAATAGACTGAACATGACCTGAGAATTGCAGAAGCAGAACAAAAATGTAGTGTAATGAGATAATCTTTCCACCCAATATTAAACAGCTTCAATTTAAGGAGTACTTTCAGTTTGTTATTATCTACTGTTGTAAGTGACAGGTGTTTGTTATTCACATAAAAAGCAGGTGTGTTTCAAAATTAAAAGGAAACAAGGTTATGTTGTCTTATTTTCTTAAAATCCTTACAACAGAGGATCCAATAATAATCACACTGAAGTTAACTGAATTTGTGCATGAGGTTTAGATCTGTAACAAAAAGCACAGAAAACTGGATTCCATGACCATACTTAAGCTTTAACATTAGAAACAGCCCAATACGCTGGAAAGCTGCTGCTTCTTTTTATGAAGTGCCTCTGCTTTGCTTTCAGTAACCATTTCCCCAAAGATACTGAAAAGTATATTTTGACCTGTATGAAACTCACCAGTGTATTCTTAATTAAAATTAAGAATAAATTTATTAATAAATGTACACCAAATAAATTACTCTGTTAACAATTTCAAGCAGAAGAAAAAGCACATTACAGGATTGTACCTTGCTCTGGTAAACCTTTATTTCTTCATATGTGTGGGTCTGCCACGCTAGCTGATGTAATTCTTCCATTGTATATTGACATGTCTCCAAATGAGATTTAATGATATTCTGTGCAATTCGATCTGTGAAAACGAGAATAAAAAATAGCTTGCATGAAACAGTGAACAGTGATCTGCAACTGCAGAATGCTGAAAAAAATGAAGTTGTTGGAAAATGCACATTTAAGAAAATTGATCTTTTCTTTTCAATGCTACCTTTCTCATATGTTTTTAATCTGGAAGTTAATTATTGCAAAATGTTTCAGTATTCAACCCAAAGCCAAATGATCTTGATAAACAGTGGATCTGCAGATGAAAATAACAATGATTTTTGTGAAACTATACAGAATCTTCACTATGAAAGTGATTTAATCTGTTTAAATAAATTTCATTTGGAGACCCTGTTTACCCAATTGCTTTTGTCTGCCCCAAACCAGTGCAGTAACTGGTAGACTCTTCTAGCCTGGAGAAGAGAAGGAACACTGCTGTTGATTGTCATCCCAGCAAGGTACCTCTTCAGGCTTTTGGCCACAACCTCTGCATGCAGGCAGCATCTCCCCTATTGCTGTGTGTAAGTGTTTGCTTTCTTTCCTCACTGTCCATTTCTTTCTAGTTCTACTAAAAGAATTAATCTGCTGAACTCAGTTGTCAGCATGTTTCACAACTGCCAGGTCTCTCAGAAATTGACTGACTGCTTGAACTTGCCATGAACATTTGCATTACCTTGGTGTGACTCATAAGAGGAAACAGGTCTCTTTTTTCTCAAGTTAATTTTAAGCTGGATCATTTTCTGATTGAATTTGAAGAGCGAAAACATGGAGACTGGTTTTAGCAAGGGGTGAAAGCTAAAACTTTCCCAGTATCCTGGGGTTTAGAAAGAGAGATGGAGGACATAAATCTCACACACAGCACTAAGCTACCATAACGTTGTCCTGAAATTGCAGCCTTAGAACCTACTTCACAACATGGAATGCAGGATACAAGCAGAAAAGGATGCATTCAATGCTGCCCTGGAAACCCACTGAAACTATGAGTAAACGTCTCAGACAAGTATTTTAAAGCAGACCTTTGCCCTTAAAGCCACTTGAGTGGATTAAAAAAATTTTCACAAAAACTTCCAACATGAATTCATTAGCATTAGGAGTTAAAATGTTGTGATAAAACATGTTACAGAAAGCTAATAGTTTCCTACTTTGCAGCTTTGGGACCTACACGTCTAATGAAGCTCATTGCTTCAGCCTGGAAACTTTGCTTAAGCCAAACAAAGGAACAAAGTTGAGGCCACAGAAGTGAACTGAAGCACTTGCAGCAGAACCAGCATTGTGCAGAAAACATTTGTCAAAAAAGGGGAAAGTACATTGAAAATGCATTAGCCAAACCGGAGCAAGGGAAGGAGAAAGAACTAGGTATACCATTGTTCACTTTTTCAGATTCTCAACAGTTTGCATAGAGTGTGGCTATCTGGAGCCTGGAGTTCCAAAATAAATCTTCTTCTTTGGCCAAATACTGACTGAACTTAGAAATGCCAGCAAGAAGGGAAGCTGAAAAAAGAAAGCAGAAGTATATGTTCCCTGTAAACACTGCTAGAGGAGTTCTATTTGAAGGACAGATGCCTGTGCTACTCTCACGGTTAATAAACTGAGATTCAGTAGAAAGGAGCTGAAGATAAAAAAGTCACAGGTTTGTACAGGAAAAATAAAACCTGCTTACTTGAATTTGTGCAGGTATCCTTTTATAGGTCAACACCATCTTTAGGCTTCCTGATGGAAGAATTGATTCCATCCTAAAGATAACTAAGAATGTATAGAGTGATCTACCCACTGTTCCTTTATGGAAGGTTAGAATGGAAGTCTTAACCTTTGATGGTAAGGTTTTGCATTTTATAATAAAAATCTTGAAGATGAATGGGCATCTCTCTTACAATAAATGTCTCACATAATTTCATATTACTGTGTAGACAGATTTCTAATCAGATAAAGTGACCTGATGTCAACAATCTGAAAAAAAGACCTTTTGATTTCACTGACTTCAAAATATATTTGATTAGCAGTTCTACATGACAGCATAGCTCCTCAGCTCCCCTCCTTTTCCTAGCATTTATGTATTTACCTGAGGAACGAAGAGCTGAGAAACTCTGCAGGGCTTTCTAAGGATGGCATCCTGTGTTTTACCCCATGCATCTTTTCCTTCCGTACTTACGTTTATGTTGAGCTGACATTAAAACCCATTTAGATTTGCAAGGGCCTGGGGCAATCGCAGCAAGCAGCAGCTCTGAATGCTGACATCCAAAGAGGAATCAGGTGCAAGACAGACTTGAAACTCCTGTGCCGCAGGCTAGGCAAGGCCGCGCGTGTGACGGAAAGGGCACACTGGGTCTCTGAGGAGAAGGGAACTGCTCATTCAGCAGAGGCGGCTGCTTGCTTACATTTTGTGCTGGAGTCCCTGGCAGGAGCTTTATGCAAATATAGCTTACAGCTGGGTGGCAGAGCTGACACGATGCAAAAAGTAAAAGAAGTATACACCTGTCTTGGCTTCTCAGATGGTCCAGGAACAGAAGATCCAACACAGGCAGAGCAAAGAATGTCACTCTCAAAGGTTTCACAGACCATGGCGTTTGCTTTTTCCCCTGACATTTTCAGATTTTAGCATCTTTTTGCTAATGAAGTTGGAGTCAGTGCACATCTTGGCAAATCCCAAGGAGAATGACCTTCCTATCCTATCACAAGTACAGTCCTGTACCCAAAATATATGAATTTCTGGGAGACATGGCAGCTCTGAAATAAGCTGACACCAAGTTCAACAGGTTAGTTCTTTAATAGAACTAGAAAGAAATGGACAATGGGGAAAGCAAGAGAACATCTACACATAATAGAAAAGAGATAGTGCCCTGATGCAGAGGCCCAAAGCCTGTGGAGGTACCCTGCAGGCGTGATAACATAATAGCTGTGGTCCCCCTCTTCTCCAGGTTAGAGGAGTCCACTACAATTACTTCACATGTCAAGTACTGACTTTCTTTTGATTTTGTTTTCAAAAGTCTTAGGCCATAGATTTCAAGGGTCCCCTGTCACTGGGTAACTGCATTTCCACAATTAGAAATCCTGTTTGGATGAACTCCAGGGTCTACAAAAGTCAACTCTGTTCCTGTGACTTTAATGTGAACTGCATTTCTACTTGAAATATTGTCAGCTCCCAGTTTACAGCAGGTTTGCTGTATGAAAAGGGAAACAAAAGAGATGATTCTGGCCCCAGGGTGTGAGAATCAAACTCTGAAACATTTTATTTTCTAAGGATCAACTCCTCTAACTATTGAGTGAAAATTAGTAATTCTAATGGAAAGAATCCCTGAGCCTAGATAACAGTACACCACCAGCCTGTAAACCGCAGGATTAGCAAGTCTTCTCTATCTGTCTTTACATATCTAGTATGTAAACACAAATGTTGACTAGGTGCTTTACTCCTCCCCCTTTGCCTATGCACTGAGCTTATTACATTAGGGCTAAATCTCCTATCTTGATCACTTGATACATGAAAATCACAGAATATCCTGGCAGATTGACTCTGTCTGGGAAACATGGTCCACAGAAAACAACGTTCCCAGTATCCAAACTCTGGTATATGCTGGGATGTGGAAGCATTTGCATTAGGCAGCTTGATTCTAAATCAGATGTTTTCTCAGTATTGGTAACTTGTATCTTTTTCTTGAAAACCAGACACTTTTTCTACTAATGCTCTGCTTCATTAAGAGAGGAAATCTAGAAAGAAGTACTTGCTTCCAGAGAGATAAATCAGAAACAACATACTCAATCAAGGAAAATGTCAATAATTGTAACCAATAGTTTCAAAAACCAGAAACACTCACACAAAATACATCATGGGGTATTCACTTACATTTCATTACTGTCCTGCATGTCTCTGACTAGCTTTCTATAATGGCCCACTACTCTAGCTGTAGATGTAGCCTCATCTGTTCTTAGAGGACAAGGAAATCCAGATGGTGTTTGTTGGCATGGCTACAGAGCAGAAACCTGAGAGGTCAGGCTGGTCCCCACTCCACGCAGCACAGGGTGTGCTGCCCTTCCTGTAGGGGAGGGCCTGGTGAGGCCTTGAGAGGTGCCAGATCAATAGGTAAATAATTTAATTGGAATCTGCAATGCAGCAGTTAAAAAAAAATAAAAGTTCAAGGTATAGTAGGAGACGTCCAGAAAAGTTCAAGGTATAGAAGAAGATGTCCAGTACATGAGGAAGCTGAAGAGGACCATGAGAGATCAATGCTGTTTCAGGGAAAGGAATGGTTTTTACATTTGTCCTGGCCTACCTAAAACAGAAGACAGAACCAAGAGACTCGACTCTGTGAGGATTGCCCAGTGAAGTAAGCTATATCGTGAAGTTAGTGCAACAAACCTGGATCCCTACAGATGCATCAAATATCACTTGCCACTCTCCTCTGACCTTCCATCCCTGGTGTCTGGGTGGCTAACAGGCATCATATATATGTGCACGAGGGACCAGTCCACTCAGCTTGACTGGTCATCAGCCACTGCCTTCAGGGCTGAACAAGGGTTGTGGCTTCTGCCTTTCCCTAAAGCTGTCTCCTCTGCCTCCTGAGTAGTCACTTCTCCAAAACTCGTAGGAACTCAAGTGTCTGAGACTGCTGCTTCACTCCATTGCAGCTGGAGAGTAGCTAAAGAATCATTGCACAGCCCTGACAGAAGGACTGGGGAGACAGAGAGACTGTGAAAGCCCTGTTTCATCAACAAAACAGGCCAAAAGCATAAGTTGAACGAGAAGAACAACAGCACATAAACTTGGGACTTTCTGTTTCCAGTTTTGTTTGCTCTGGCAGGCTTCCTCCCCTCCACCCCTCGCTCCCCTTTTTCTCCTACTGTACTTTCTTCTTAGAGATTTCAAGAGTTACCTCACAAAAGGCACTCTCCAAAGACTACAATTGCTCAAACATTTATTGCATCAGTGGAGTAGGAATTGCTTAAATACAAGTACATACAGAAAACTGAACATTGCAACCTAGATAGCAATCAAAATCAGCATACCACAGACTCACAGGGATCTACCATCAGCTGATAAATCAGTCCTGCCCTTTTCAGGCACTTTCTTCCAATATTCAGAGATCTCCAACTACAATAGTGAGGAAAAACTCCAACTTGAGGTCAAGTACAAGGCTGGTGGGGATGGATGTAATCCACGGACTGCACACAACATTCACCAGCTGTGAATTTGGCCTGCTAAGTGGAAATTATCCACAGCAGCATTTGTTTCCTACAGGCTCCTTAGCTCTTTCATTTGTCTCTCTTTCCCCAGGAGACTCTAGTTTTTCTCAGCATTCCCTTCTTTTGCACAGGGAACTGAAAAACTTTGAAGTGTGCCTTCTAAAACAGTGATAATCTTCTTCAATTAAAATGAATAATGAATCTTTAATTTGCCACTTACCCGCAGGATCCAGTTGGGTAGCTAAGAGCTTATCTCAGCTTATATCCTAAGTTGAGCTCTTGCAGGGATCCACTTTGAATTAATGCTGCAGTAACATCACAGCTTTGGCTGGCTGCTGTAAGCATACGTAACAAAACTCCAGCCAGGCATTTTAAATAAAATCTCTGTTCTAGGACCTAAAAACTCGGCAAGATAGTGTTGGATCAACACTTTTTTGTATGCTAATTCAAGGGTACTACGACTACAAAATGAAAATTTTTGAAAACTGAATCATTGAATTCATTGAATTGAGATTATTCTTAAATTGTTTGACAGTTGTAGAGACAGTGACACAGCTAATGAAGTAAAAATACCTCTGTGGTTGCTGTAAAATATCACTAATACGTCTCAATTTTTTTACATGAACTGGATGAAAAGTCTGATTTTTTTTTTCAGAAAAACAGAAACATTTTTTCCTGAAAGTGGTTGGAAAAAGCTCATTCCATTTTTCATCTAGTCTGTGGCATTTTCAGTGCCATAATGCAAAAAGGTATTTCCCTTTAAAACACAAGCTAGTTCCATAAACCCTATTTGCTTAATAAATTTGTAACACTACACAACATGCAGCTTAGGAAGATAGTATGAAACATAATAACACTCATATGAGATTAGAAGTGCTAGAATTTAGTTCAGGAATAACCTTTCCTTATATTTAAATTATTGAACGCTTATCGTCACCAACAGAGTGCATAAAGAGTAAAAGTTATGTGTGTGAATTCTCTATTTCGTCTCCCTCCTTCAAAATAAATCAGTGTTTCATTTGCCTTTCTAAAAAATGCTAATAAATTAATAGAAATGACAATACAATGGAATTAAGTCCTTATCTTAAGGAACCTAGAGGATGGACCCAAGAATTTTGTCAGATCCTAGAGGATTTTCATAAATGCTTAATGGTCTCTACTTAGTAATACTTCTCCTGGGACTCAGCCAATTTAGAAAAAAAATTAGAAATCATTTAACTGGCAGCAAAAGCACTAACCAAGGAAATAGCCAGAGTTCAAATGGACTCCAAAGGCACTGTATAATTACCACAAATTTATTGAGATGAGCTATTTCTTAGCTTCTTCCAGCATAGGTTGCACAAATAGACCTTTATATTAAAATGAAACTGTTCTGAAACAAGAAAGTGGTTTTATTTTTTACAATTAAGCATACATTACCTGAAGTGGACATTGCTCTCTATTAAACTGAGAAATATATATGGCATAATTAGAATGTTACTGTTTTTAAACCATGTTTGTGAGGGTTTGCCCTGTCATAGCCTGCAAAAAGCTGGGAGAGGTTAACATATCTTTTAGTACTTGTTTCACTGTCACAGTCTTCAAATTAGCTTTCTATAAAGATTTTAAGCAATCTATCTACAGAAACATGTTAAAAAGTAATGGCAAAACATTCTACCATGGTTCTATTTTTCTGTAGTGTGGCAAATGAGTTGGATGAAAGTGATGTTAGTGTATAGTGTCAGAAAGTGAAATAACTTGGTTATCATAAGCAATGACAGAATCTTCACTGATCAAAAGAAAAGGCATCCATGCAGTCAAAAAGGAACACAAAACAGGGTTCCATGCCTTAATATCTTATATTAACTATTCCCATTTACATGTGACTTTCATTCCTTGAAGATTACTGCATTATAAAATCTGTATTCTGATAATCAGTTTCAGCATTTGTCTCTGAGCCCTGTGTCTTGTCACATTGAATTTTTCCACTGTGCACTTCTATGTTCCTCTCTCATGCATTTCACTTGAATTCTTTCTCATATCGTTCCACTCTCGTATAAAGGAATTGTTGCTGTTCTGTGAAATAAAATCAAAAAGCTGAATGGAGCGATGAAAGACAGCATTACCTACGAAGCTGGAAACAACATCACAAAATGCAAAACAAGGAGAATTACCCTATTCTCAGGAATGAAGTGGGAAGTAGTGAAGTGCATGAACTGAGTGGTCAAAGCTAGCAGACAGAAAGCACGCAGTGTGAAAAACTGGACTGTAGCCTTGGAAAAGCAAACTTAGGATGCTGCACGTGTACTGGGAAAGAAAAAAAATTGTAAACCCAAACTTCTGATGCCTTCCTTGTGCTTAGGATTAAGGAAGGATCAACCAGTGCCATCCAAGATGACAAAGAAATATAACAGGGACCCCAGGGTAAGCTCTCAGAAAGTACAATTACCTTGTAATTGCTGGGGCTGGCTGCCCAGAAACACCAGACAAAAACACTGATGGGAAAGTTGACACTAAGTCCACGAAGGGGTTACGCAGATGAGGACGAAAGCAACGAGCAACCACTGATTGAAACCATAGCAATTTTGGCAGATAGTATGCCATTTCCATATACTGCAGTGATTACTAAAGAGTCACTGCCTTGACCTCTCTGTTCTCATCTGCAGTTTGCCTCTTTCTGGGCAAGACCCCGGAAGCCAACATACTTCTTTCACACATCCCAGCCCCTCTGTCTTCTGGCACCTGCTCCAGTCTTCTTTTTCTGAGCATTACTTGCAGAAAGCCATTTCTTCTGCTGTTGACATTGCTGGTCCAAAGCACATGACAGGGAACCAGCCAAAAGTCTATTCTTACAATTGTCAGCCTCTGTACTTACCACACCATCGGATTTACATTGATCCTTCCGTGTGATTTGTAATCTGACAACATTCACAGCACAATGTTATTCCTGAAAAGATTGCCATGATATATGGTAATATATGGGATATATGATATGGTATTTTACATATTTTGACTGCTACAAATGGTTGACTTCTAACAGCTTTTTTTGGACTCTCAGTAGAATGAACATATTTTGCCAAGTTTGATCATGGAAGAAAACATTCTCATCTTTGGAGAAAAGGAGTAATTTTATATACTTTAAAGGATTAGAAATATGATCTCTTTAAAGAACTATATTAAAAAATGTAGGCTATAGATAAAGTTGTTTTCAATACCATTCCGTGCATATTTTTAGCTCATTTGTAAAACAGTCAGAAGTACTAAGTGCTGTCACACAAACTGAAATGAGTATGGAATTGAAATATGAACAAATTCTGATTGTCATCTTTAAATAGGTAACGATGGTGAGATACAGTACGCTGATGGCATGTGTGTAAAATGCACATGTTACATATTTAAATGCTCACTAGATGGCAACATTGCTTCTCTTAAATACAGCTGCCAGGGTGTAGACAGCAGCCCTGTAAAATTTTGACTGGCATGTTGGTAGAAGGAGTATTAAACCATGGCCTAGAAAAAGAAGTGGAAGAACATTACACAGGACTACAAAAACCTCATTTCTGTTTCACTGTGGGGTGGGTGGTGGCTTTGTAAAGGGAACATAAACATAGATGCTATTGTCACCTTAGGTACGGGCTTTAATTAGTGAGCTCACTGCACTTTGAATGTGGTTTGGAGTGTCCCTTGAAATAGCAGCTGTCTGTTAACACTTGATCTGGCATAGGGAACAAACCCTGGCGATAAAGAGAAGGGTGTTAAGGAATGAGAAATGTTATCACATTGGAGAAGTGCTTCTGCAAAGAGAAGTGCTTATCATATGGAGAAGTGCTTTCAAAACCAAAGCACAGCGGACATTTAAGATATCATCTGATGCTGATGTATATTTATATATTGCATATCCAACATTAAGTCTTGTGGACATCCGTGAAGAGTATAGAATATAGACATAGAGGAACAAACAAATAAGCTTAAGTTCTTCTTAAGCTAATGAGAAGATTTCTGCTGAAAGGAGAAAGGTGTGGGGCTGGCTTTCAAACAGATCTTCAGCAGAGGACTTCAGAATTTTTACAGTTGAAGATCTCCCTTCAAGGAGAGAGAGTGAAATAACTCCTGCTTGTAAAATATTGCAGTGATGGACATTAAATAACTTTGCAGAGTATAATGTTGTTCACTGTGGTCCTGAGATGACTGTATGAACCCACCTAAATTACAACTAAATTACAAATGCACAGAATGTCATTGTGGTTACCAAGAGGACATTTCTTTTACATACCTATCCTGAGTAAGTTGGAAAAAAATTTAAGGTTTTCCTTTACTATAATTTTTCAGTCTAGGTGTCCAGATCAAAAGAACTGTGCCTTACAATATAAGGCAGGTGATGCCTCCTCCAGTCCACATTAGGTATCTGTCCTACAGACTTATTGCGCACCCTAAGATACACATAGCCTTAGGGTAGGCTTAGAAGAACTGGGGAAAGGGAAGATCAAACCTAAGCTCACCAACCTTACTTTAATTTTGGTAGAAATGTAAGCTCTCCAAGCCACTGGGTACCTTCATAAAGGCCTTATGTTGAACAAATGTCATGTAAATATATGTAAAAAACACTTTCATCTGTAATTATAGAGGCTGGGCTATGTGATCTCGTGTACACTCTAGAGGTGTCTTACTGACTAGCTACATATACACGGCTACAGAGAACCCTTCAGTTTGACTTGCAGTGAATGCTTAACCATTCTGTTTTCTACCTAAAAGTTGGATAATAATGTCATCTTGTCCTCAAGAAATCATAGGCTGGCAATCTCAACTGCAGTTAAGGCAAGGAAGCCTTTCCATTAACCTTTTACAAACCAAGATTGGAGTCTCATATTTAGAGAGGAAAATGCAATATTCAGCTCAGCAGAAGATAATATTATGCACATATATTTAAACAAGATAGTCTTTTAATTTCACCAAGTCTAAAAATAAGCCTTTAATGCTGTCTAATTTAAAACCACAACTGGGAGCAAGCACTGCCATCAGGAACTGGATCTCCCTTCTCACTTCAGAATCTCCCACCCACCAGCTGACTTCTGTGATTTGCTGTGTGAGGAGAAAGCCATCCTGCAAATGACCAAATTCTTGCTTTTGACATAGCAAGCAGATTTCACCCTGTGGTTTGAGCTCCCACTGCATCATTTCTGCCTTCCCAGATGTGTAGATAGCACAGTGGTCATGGAGAAACAGGATCATCCTGCCAAGTCCCTGGCAGCATGAGTCCTTGGAATATGGGTGTCTCCCAGACTGGCAGCATCAGCAGCTGATGGAACACGCCTGGATCATGCCACCCATGGACAGCAGGACAGGCAGTGACAGAGCCTGCCTAACTCATCTGGTCACTGCACCTCACCTACTTTGTGTTCTGCCCACCCAAATCCGTACCAAGTATCCAACAAGATGCTTTGAGTTAAGGACAAAAATACATCCCTTTAAAGGAAAGGGATCTGGACTGGAAATGCACTTGATGACAAGTTGAGGTTCTGCTATGTGTATTTATGAGCTTTTGAGTGATGTCTTTATGCTTTGAGGTTTTTTTTGTAACAGGAAGTGGAATATTGATGATGGCTGTGCCTAATGGGGAACAACCTGATTTTGTACAGCTTCTCTCCATCATAAGCTCTGACAGTCACATGAGAAATTTGTGATTGTATCTGAAAATGCTTTTTGTTATACTTAACCATCTCTTCCATAGGTGGCATTGCCTATCCTGCTTCTCACAGAGATCATATAATGTGCAGTTGTATTTTGGTCTACTTAACTCATTTGGAGAAGTATAATAATACTAAGTATGTGTGACAGAGCCCTATGTAACTTTAATCTGTCAGCATGTCTTTCTCCTACACCTATTTGCTAGCACAGTATATAGATACCAGTAAACATGCAATACAAGATAAGCTGTATTTTCCTTGCCATTCCATTCTAATACTATGTGTCAAAACAGTTGCTGTGTAAAACATTTTGTATTTCAAAACTGTTAAGTTGAACAATTTCATTTTCCACTACAAAGTCTTCTGTAGATGAATGCATGTTCATGAAAAAGAACACTTTCCCATTCAAATTAAAGCATAGAACTGTTAAAGATCAAAGTAGCTCTAACCATTTAGATTACTTTTTGGTGGAACTAGAAAATTAACATGTGAAGAAGAGCATGTAAATGATGTGTAAATTATGTCACAGAGTATCTTAGAAAATATTATTTTTATAACTAAATCAAGCTGACAGCGGACTTGTTACTTGGATTTTACTTACTGTTGGATAGCAAGCCGAATGTAAATACTAAAGTAATATACGCAACTGCAGCAAGTATTTTAGTCAGGTGCAGCAGGGATCATTATTAGGACTTGTTTTGCAAGCATTTAACATTTTCATAATAATCTGAAAGCAAAGGTTCATAGCATGCTAATTTAAGAGACAATTCTAAACTGAAAGAAGTCACAAAGCATCAATGAAGACTGCGACATAATGTGACAGGATTGAAAAAATCAGAAAAATAAAGAAGAGAAAATGAGATTCAAACTTGGAAATGTACAGTCAACTATATCTTAATTTAAAAATGCCCTACACAGGAGAGAAGTGAGTTTGAAACAAGCAAAGCATTAACACCAAAGGAGTAAGTGAATTAGATTTCAGTTGACATGTAATGCAGAAACTGCATAGACTACTTTTGTTCTCAGTGCATGTGAAGAAGCCTGCTCCTTGGAGAGCTTACAGAAACTTCCAGGAACTCAAGGATGAAAGAAGTTCCCACACATTCATTCATAAGGAAAAAAAATAAGATGGTTGCACTCAGGATCAGGCAAGTGGCAGCTGATATTGTGCTTATATACATGTATTTATTTGAAGAATGTAAGGGCCAGAAGAAAGCTAAGACTGGACATTTCTGTCTGGTAGAAAATAATCAGTGCAGAAAAGAACCACCATGATCTGGGATACTTAGCGGTTCACTAGATCACTAGACATGTTGGTACAAAGACATTTCTATCAGCCACAAGGATCAATGCAGCACAGCTTTCCTATCTCCTATATATTCGGTATGATTTCATCTAACAGTTAAAAGCAGGAATGCCTATTTAGCGTAAGTTGAGTTTATTCCTAAATGTCACTGGAGTGAGTTGCAATTCTGCAGTGAAATTAAAGCACACTATAATATGAAATCAGTACATCCCAGGACCGCAAGACTGCAGCTCTACAGATGGTCCAACAGTCCGCTGCAGCATTAAGAGGCATTTTCTATTTCTTTTTAAACACTGAAAATATAATTTGCCTGTGCACCAATCCAAATATTTTATGGTGCATCTCTTCCATTTGTGTCACCTGATTTGCTATACTACACTATCTCTCACTGCCCCCCTTACCCCTCTGCTGTAGGTGCCACAAATGACAGACAGCAGTACTTGTATAAAATCATAGCAATTTAGGAGCCCTAGTTTCAATTTCAAAAGGAAGAGAGGTAAATTCCAGAGCCTCTGAATTTTGCTGCCAGCTCAGAGACAGGCCATTTGCTATGTAGCGCTTCCTCTGCTCTGCGTTTTTTCCTGCTTTGTGTGCTTCAGAAGAGGATGAAAAACTTGGAAATGTGGGGTGGATTTAGGGCAGGATGGTTTACATCTAGGAGAGAAAAAAAAAATGGGTGAAAAACTAAGAATGATGCATTATTTCTAAGTGAACCCGCAAGAAAGAAAAGTTATCTTGATTTAAGTTAAAAAGATAAAACTTTGATTCTCCGAAGTCAAAAGGTCCCATCGACTTCAGGGGGATTCTCTGGCCACTAAGGATATAGTCCTGTGGCTATATTCTGTCTTTGCACTCATTTCTGTGACTGAGCACAAATCCGAATTCATGGACTATCAGAACTCCTGGATTTCTGGACCTCCCCTGAGTCTCTCTGGAAACACTTCCCTTTGGTACTGGGTCTGCAGGGAAACAGCTCTTAAGAACTGTTTACACTGCCTCTCAGCTGGTTTGCAGTAGTGTGAACCACTGCTGCAGGACTGAGGTATGCACAAGCCTCATGTGAGTCATGGCCAATATTCATATGGCCATGAGAGCTGAGGGAGCAAATGTTCCTCTCTAATCCTACACTGTGGGTGTACAGTTTTACTGAACAGTGGCCTAGGCCAAATGTGATGATAAAACATGTCTTCATAAACAGAGTGCCAGAAAAGTTTAACTTTCTCCTGGACAATTAGCAACTAAAGCACACAATGTGTTACAGAGCCCCCTACACAAGAGCACGCAAGGGCAGAAAACATGCTATCAATTTTAGCTGCAAATTCATTTTTTTACCAGACACTAACTACTATATATCCCACTACTGTCAAAAAAATATATTGAGGGGAGGCCACATCTCCAGGGTCCTCAGTAAATCTGAGCACAAACACACATTTACAGATCTCAGTGTACATCCATGTACATGAGACAGCAAAGTTAGGGCAGAACTATAGAGGTTTTTTCATTATTTGAAATTAATTAATTTGTTAGGAGTGCTCTTGAAGTTGACTTTATTTCCTCCTTCTTTTTTTAAAAATTAAATTCCATTAACAAAGTGTTACCCTTTGATTAAGTTCTCAGCCACAACTGATTCAGCATATTTCACTTATTCAGGTACCTACCTAATTAGGATGCCAATCTTTGTTCATGTTATTTCTTTGTAATAGAAGTAGTACTTCCAGTGGCTTTGGTGAAATACAGCTAGAAGCATTAGATGAAGAGAAGTCCTCCTTAGACAAAAATCACTGTGAGTCATTGAGTTTCTAATAGTCTTACCTCACAGAGAGGTCTCTGTCACTTGTCAGAGATGAAAGCAAGGCCCCTCCAAGGCCTTCCAGCAGAGAAGCAGGGATATCCACAGAAATTCAGAGTTTGTGCACTTTATGAATTTAGTGAGCTTGCTCTGCATTGACATCTATGCAGCTGAAGCATGAACTGGTACTTTTTCACAGTAAGTACCCTAGAATTAGCTGCTATGGGGATTCTGGGTGTTGACAAGAATATGGATGGTTGGGATGAAGAGATCATTTAACCCTGCCAGTAATGAGCTCATTTGAAACAAGCCCCTTCCTAATTATCACTTGGTTATGATTGATTCATCACCTGCTTTGATGCTCCTATTTAATAAACAGAAATGAACTGCTGGGTTTAAGAACTGCATAATTTTTAGCAAAAACAGGGCTGCCTTAATGTTATGTCAATTAGTTCCAGACTGATTTTCTTTCCATTACTCTCTGTATGTGTGTGCACACACACGTGTGAACATGTAACTATTGTGTACCTGTGCATGGAATGCCTGTGTGACATTTTCATGAAGACAGTACTGGAGCTTAGCTTATATATACATTGCTAATATATATATATATTGCACTACAGGAATAAAATTTTTCCTTACCGATTTCACTCATGGATATCCCTGGAGCTAATTGCCCGTTGTTGAAAGAGCTATAGGTAAACAAGTTTGGTACAGAGGTGAGGTCATAGATAGGTTCCTGCTTTATCTGTTTGATTCCAGTCATGTCTAACCCAGACTGGTCTGGGGAGGGCTGGGCCGAATCCACGTTGTAATAGCCCTCAGACTTCGGCAGATCGATGACGTGCCCGTTTGAGTACGTGCTGCCAGTTTCGTTATTCAGATTGTTCAAGCCATTGCTGATGCTGGTGCTGTAAACCCTGGCCAGAGCTTCTGCCTCACCACTCTGCTGCTGCCGCTGCTCCTGCAGTCGCTGCTGGTGCTTCTGCACTTCAGCGTACAAGCTATCCCTCTGCTTTTTGGACATTCTTCCAAATTTCACAGCTGAAAAGCAAAGCACAATGCGAACCATTGTCGTCTTTAAACATTTCTCGATTCCCCTCAACCCCACCACTCTTTCGATACTAACTTCCAGGGTTAATTTTGCTGTGGAAACATCTTTTTCTGTGGAAATGAGAAAGAATGCAGGGCTTTACATCACATACATCTCATAAAGGAAAAAATACTGCATACTTGAATTTACCAGGTGACAACGACTCCTATTTGACAGGAGGGTCTCAGTCAAGCAATGCACTTCCCACTATGAATGTTAAAAAACCATCCATCCTTTTCTTTCTCTGTGTTCACTGAACAACAACCCAGAGCTGTATGAAATGTACAGTCTGTAAATCCGTATCCATTTACTAACTTTCCACAAACCTTTACACAGTACACTAACAAGATTAGTATTCTGGGTGAAAACAAGCCCTTAAGACTTATCACATCCATTCAATGGGGTGTTATATTCCTACTTAAAAAAAATGATCTTACAGGTTAGAACCTAGAGGAAAATAACAGATTTGAAGGTAAACATCACAAATGAATGTCATCTTTTCCACTGAGCAAAGTCTTAGGGATTTATGCAATCTCCATTTTAATAATCTTCATGCACAAATCCATGCACTCCTTCTGATGAGAAAAGGAGGAAAATATAAGAGGGCAAACCATTTCCCCAGAAACAGGGTTCATTACACTGAGATTGAAATTTTCAAAGGTGACAGGCTGATTGCTATGGAACTATGAGGAGTAAATTCACACCATGTATATACAGTAGATCACAGCTGATTATCACTCTCCACCCCCATCTCTCTATAAATTCTGGTCTTTTACTGGGCTAGATCTCGGGATCTTAGAGCAGAGGCAGTTGTTGATTGTGCTCTATAACAAATGAGAGATACATTCAGCAGAATTCATCAGAACAGGTAAGGGGACACAGGTCCAGAAATACCAGCTCCTACGTATTATGAAGTGCATTTTCTATACCGTGTATTTCCAGTCCATCTGAAATTTGGATAAATTCAGAATCATATTTATTAGCACAGGACTCTCTTGAGAGCCCTTGAGAAGAATTTGAACCTATATGTGAATAAATGTGAAATTCTTCAATCAGGAAAAAGATCAGAAAAAGTAGATCATAATACGAAAATACAGTGCCAGAACAACAAGGCAACCGTTGCTCTGATTTATTTGCACTATTTTTTTTTACACTATGAGGGGTTTTTTCTTATTGCCAACCTCAGTTTAGTTGCAGCCCTATACTCAGGCTACAAGCTACCTCACACAAACTCAGCCCGTCCCTGGAATCAGTGCACGGTGTGCTGCATATCCTTATGGACAATATACAATGACTGTATTTTAAATAATTTTGAATAATGCAACTGTGTATTCTCTTCAAATTTAGGGCCTCAGTAATAAAACCAAATATCCACTCATTTATCCTCATTATATATTCATTAATTGGATTCTCTAGGTGCTGTCAATTAGCATCCTGCCTCTGCATGATAAAAATGAATTTATTACATGGCTAAGAGGTAAAAGTCAAATTAAAGTTTTCTGTCAAAAAATTCACACAGCCAATTTTAAATTTGCAAGACCTCTTAATATTCTTAATGCTAAACAATCATAAAGACCCTTACATCAACTATGAGAGAACAAAGTGATGCTGTTGGAAGAATCACTCATTTTGTCTTTCTGCAGTGGTCTCTGAATTACTGGTTGGGAACATGGCACTGTCAGTCACATTAAAATGCCCCTGTGATACCTTAAATCACTGGAGGATACTACTTTCAGGAGGAAAGTATGTGCTGTTAAATTGTTGAAATGTTACTTCTTTAATCACCATGAAGAATTAGGAGCTAAATTGTCACGTAAACTGGATGCTAGGACCAAAAAGAATTAATGGATTAAAGGCCAGATTGCAAGGCCCTTCCCAGACTGGTGAGACTTGTAAACAAGTCCTTTCAGTGAGACATAAGACACACTGAGGTAGAAGAAGACCTCTTATGGTCCAAATTTTGAACAAGTTTATACTCTGTGGACTGCCTAAATAAATAGCTCTTTAAGTAACTTCTCCATCAATAACTTAATTTCAAAATACACATTTTGTGTCAACCTCTAAAGAGAGAAAATTGCTTCCAGGAAAATGAAATTAATATAAACTGCTTAAAAAAATTAGAACCTTTTCCTCTAGTGCTTTCTTACTATATAAAACATGTTTTTGAGCTGGAAACCCCCTGCACGAGGAGGTGCAGCTTTCCTCTGGCATAGAATCCATTTTCAGTGCTAAATTAGGAAATGCTCTTTTGTAGACCCAGGTAGGGACAGGAGGCATTGTGCAAGTAAAAGAAATGGGGTTTCTTCCAACGCAAAATATTTGGTCAAATGCTCTGAATAAAACAAACAGAAGCCCCTAATGCTATCAAGGTCTACATTTGTGTAGGGTTGTGGCTCCTTATTACCAGACCTTTAGAGATCTCAGGGAAATGGGTGCTTTCACATGTCAATATTAAATGTTAAGATAAATGCTGATGTTTAATGTAATACTTAATACAAACCCACCTCTCCAGAGGTGACCTTTTTGTGCTCTGTGCTTTTGATTAGAATAACATATTTCACTTCTGACTCTTTCTGCTCTAAACTAGTACTGCTCTCCATTTTGTGATTTTCCCCACCCCTCTCCATGAAAATAGCCTTCTTTGTTAACCAGATGGCAAAGATCCTCTCACAGTGCACGCATTACAAAGCACGGAGCTTCTCCTCTCTCTTTTTGCAGGAATCTACAGGGAGTTTAAGTAAGTCAGCAGTGAAGAAAAGTTTCAAAGGGCTTAGATGTGAAGCACGAATTTAATTCCTTACCATCTCGAGACATTCCCAGAGCAAGACATTTCTGCAGTCGGCAGTGCTGGCAACGATTTCTGTTGGTTCTGTCAATTAAACAGTTTCTCTGTCTTGGACAGGAATAGGATGCATTGTTCTGCTGACTCCTCCGAAAGAATCCCTTAGGGCAAGAGAGCAGGAAAGACCAAGTATTACCACGAGCATATTTATGTGCATGCACACACACACACACACACACACAGAACCATGCAAACAACTACAGTAAACCCCTATTTAGTGCACTGCTACTTATGCTCTACAGACATGGTGGTATTGTTTTAAAGAACATTTAATTACAATAAGGAGAACTGTGTATTATTCTGTAAAGAATATAATTCTACTTTGTTAAAACCTAAATAATGTTACATTTTTATTGTGCAATAATGACCCTGTATCATCTCTATACTTGCTCCTAATAGAGGAAAAACTCATCAGCATTTGTAAGAGATGAATTCAAAGTACTTGTTTTGACATTTCTCCCTTTAATGAAGAGACTGGTAACTGTTACTGGGTATACACAGCATGAGAAGCTGAAGTCTGCTGTTCACTTTAACTTGGCAAATGTTGATCTGATCTGGAGAGGCATACAATTCAGGAGTGAAGTAATTAAAATTCAGTCTTCACAAAAGCTCTAGGATATAATGACTGTATCAGGTAAAGCCAACACACAAAGGAGAAAGCAACACCTTTAGATACTACCATGAGAATGTAATGGCATTTTCCATGGGCTGTTTGTCTAGAGATCTGAGGGCTAGAGGGGACATACATACACCTAAGCCCTTATGAGCTTCCAGCTGCTATGAGGTGGTGCCAAGAATGGCACCAAAAGGTACTGTTACGGTAGAAGTGACATGAAGCAGCTGAGGTGACAAAGAGGAATGAAACCAGGTGGTGAAGAGAAAATAAAATAAATAAATCTACACCAAATTAAAAAAAAAAAAATCAGGAGTATCTGCAAGTCCAGAGGGAAAAAAAAACTAAGCAGAGAACTCCCCTAACCAGTTTGGCAACTTCAAATGCAAGCAGCTGCAGGTTGTGGTGGGAAAGCTGAAGGATAGCCTGGCCACTGCAGGGGGCTATGAGTAGTAAAACGGCAGAAGTATCATTACTGCAGTTATACCAGTCACCAGAAGTGACACCAAAGTGCTTGGGCCTTTCTGGGGTGGCTTGCAAACACCCTGGAATGAAGCCAGAAAGCAACAGCTGACTTCATTTTTCAGGAAAAAAATAGTGTATCTCTGCATAGGTTGATGGATGTTAATACTGAGCAAAGTGACAAGGTGACAGTGCTACAGGCCTCAATTCACTTGCTACAGCTTACACATGAATTCTCACTCAGGTCCTGGCGAGCTGAAAGAGGGTGGTGTGGGGTGTCAGTGACAGTGACAGGCATGGTGTTCCACCAAAGACACTGGCAGTGCTAGCTCTTGAACTTGAGGATAGACACCCACTTGAACTGGGTGGAGCTTGTTCTATCAGTGATTACAGTGCGTCTAAAATATAAATTCAATTTTATGATTCATACTTTTCAGAAAATAGATGTCCTTTGGGGGAACCCTCAGAAAAATTCTGGTGGAAACTTAACTGATCTTAGCTGACCAAAACTTTCCTGATATGGTAGAGGTGCCTTTAATTTAAGACTAAATGGATGCTAATTGCAGATGTCTTTGCTGAACTTTATAGGCAATCTTGGTTTTGACTTGTGAAGGGTTTTCTGTTTTCAGTTTTAGATTTTAGCAGCATCTATGGATTTCAGGGAACAAATTAATTCAGTAATTTTAAAAAAAACACACTCAACCATTTAACATTGACAATGCCTTCTCCTGCAGTAATGTTTTTTCCCTTTATGGTTGATCTCATCTCAGAGGAATTTGTTTCATCTTTGCCCTCCTTAGGAAAAAAATGACCATATTATGTATCAAGGGTTACCTAAGAAAATTAATTTACTGCAGGTAATTAATTTTTCTGAGGAGAATTTTATGTTCTCATTTTCCTGCATAAGAATCAAATGTTATCTTATAAAATAAAGATAATACTTTCATTTTATTTTTATGGTATATTTATATATATTTGGCTCCATTATTCTACATCAGAATAATTCCATTTTGTGTGAAGGAAGATGTCTTTCATTACTGAGGAGCTGAAGAGTTAAAGTCAGATTTCCCAGTACTTCCAACATGGACAACAAGTCTTTGAACAAATCACTTCACCCACCACCCATAGCCAGTCTGAGAAAGGAAATCACGAATGAGCTACTTTCTAACTCATGACAAAACAGTGGTAGAAAGTACTTCGCTTTTGGGCTAGGCACAAGAAATGATAAAAGGCTTCTTAGTGAAGAAGCAGCCGCAGAGATAGATGTGATGCAAACTTATTTTCAGGTTTCACCCTTTCCGTAAGAATAGTGTCAGAGCTGCAAACTTACTCAGTGGGTCCAGCAGGCCCACTGCGTATGCACGTTCAGCATAAGGCAGGCGTGCATACAAACCAACAGTAATATTTCAGATGGCCCTTAAGCACTTAGAATATGGCTCTGCAGCAGCACAGCTAATGCAGGGACACTGAGTTACAGGATTTTCTGTTCCTTGAAGTTTGCAGCACCGCCAGTGGCACTGTAATTCTTGGATGTGGTATCCTGAAATGCTGTGGCTGCCTGGTGCCTGGCTCAACATGTGTGCATGCTTGTGGAGTAATTCCACCCTCTTTCTTCCACTCATGGCCTCTATTCCTAATCATTTCAGGTTTCCAACAAACCGAGACAAAGGAGCCAGAAATGACCAGTATGCAGAGTGCTGAGTGAATAGCCATTTAAATGCTTAAATGGGTAGCAGAGCTGCACTGCCAGGAACAGTGCCCACCTGAACAGGGAGCTCTGACAGACGGGGATGCCTCCCAGTGGAACTAACATGAAAAACCAACACCTTTTTTTCACACAGGCTCACAAAACAAGATTAGACTAATTGATCTGATACAGCAAAACTGGCGTAAGCCCAGTAGGGTTAAAACTTATAAGTGGAAGAGAATCTCTTTATCTCAATAAGCAGTCTACTCACAGAGCACAGTGGCATCATCTCCTCTTGAGGCACACACAAGGGCCAGCATTAACCCTAATTACTTCTGTGGAAGACTATACCCCTAGACAGTCTGTGAGCTCTCAGTACTCAGAGAGAAGATGCTCTTTTTCTGCTTAAAGTTTTGTGCCAATTCTGAAGCATCAGATCAATTAGTTTAATGCTGTTTCATATGACTGTCATAAGAAGATGCTTATTTCTAGTCCAGTGCCACAGTAAGACAAAGATATACTGCAAATTGTTCTCCTTCCAATTGATAATGTTCCTGAAAAAACCCCTGGTCTTTACCAGTATATTGGTTCTCAATGTACTGGCATTAAAATATTTCTTTTGCAAATGGGTGCACCCAAATTTTCTGATTTTTCAGATGTTCTAATATTTTGTAAAGCATTAGGTACAGACCTGTGATTTCACTCTGTAAATAGGCACCCATTTTCAAACGTCCCAGCTTGTGTGTTTTCATGAACAATAAATCAGAGATGCTGCCCCTCCATCTTTGCAATTTCTCATTTACAATTAAAACTGAAATACCAACATGTAGTATGAAGTTCTGCTTTGTCATGAGTAATAGGTAATAAAATTGCAGACAATTTTTAAATTGAAAATTGAAGCTTTTCTTCTCTTTGCTTGGGTCTGATTTGTGTTGTTTGAACTAATGCCTGAAATAATATGTTGATATGTCTAAGCAGCAATATGTTGATGCATCTCCCTGCCTCTGTCCTTTTTTTAAAACCTCCAATTCCCAGCAACTGCTCCTGCACTAAAGCCTATCAGAAAGAAGACAAAGGATCCTTTTACACTGCTCATAATGTAAGGCATTCTTTCTTCTCGAGATTACAATTTGGTCTGCAGATTATGCAAAAGGAGATAAAAAAAGACCAAACTCACACCTGTAAGCTCTTAAAAAAGGCTGACCAGAAGTAACATGCCAACTGTAATGCTACATGGGTTGTATGGGAAACAAGATAAGAAATCCACCTCTTTCAAAGCTGATTTAAGGTAGAACAGGTGTGACTTACAGTTACCAGCCTCTGCTGGTGTCAGCACTTACACTGCACCAGATGTAATTAATTCACATTTCAAACAAGGAGGTAGCTCTAAAGACTATTTGACAAAATGGAAAGCAACTAGGAAAATTAGGCATGAAATGCATCTTTATCATCAGTAGGCTTTACAGCCTTTGGCACCACTTGTTTGAAAGCTTGTAAGAGTGTATCATTGCACAGAGGTGCCTGAGGCTAATGCAAATGATGATGACTATGCTGTATTAAAATCTCGTACCTTGCAGCCTTCACATGTGATGACTCCATAGTGTATTCCAGAGGATTTATCACCACAGATTTTGCATGGTATCACTTCAATTTGTGCTGAAAGAGAAAACAAGACAGATATTTTTGGGTATATAATTGTATTTAATTTCTTTTTTTCTCAGAAGGAGATCTTTAGGAATAGAGAGCAGAAAACCACTTGAACCCCAACAATACAAAAATGCTTTGTTTTGTATGTCTGTTTCTGAATGCTTTGGTTTGGCAAATTTTAAATGCTTAAAATGATATAGTTTCTGCCACATCCCACAAAACTCTTCAACTTTTTAAAATGTCTCACAATTAGTAAGTTTTTTCTCATATTCCTTTTTTTTAGGTGGTTTTTTTACTGGTTAATTTTATAATTATTATTGCTAATGACAGTCATTAGGGGTCCTAAACAATAATCTGGATTGTGCTATCCTACATACTTCATATATTTGTGACTTTCCATTTTTCTGAGGTAGAAATACAGGGTGTATTTTGATGCCCTCTTTAAGGCAGAGTGAGATGATGAAGTTTTCACTTTCTTCAAATTACATTCAAGACATGAAGATACTAATACCACTGTCAGAGACAGCTGGTAAAACCTTGCTTAATCTTCCTGTCTCTTCAAACTACTTGTTTCAGCACTGGGTCATTGGCAGGCAAGACCCACAGATGGAGTTTAGGTAGCCAGTGGCTATGTACTGGGAGAGTCAGGTACAATCTGAAAATGTTTAAATATGGATGTGTTTCAGATCCTTTTATAAGCACAGTGGTTGTCTGATTCTGAGAAGGAAAACACATTTCATTATCTTTCTTTTTTTTTTTTTTGCTAACACAACTGTTTGAGTCTCTCAATTATTTTGAATCCTGTGTCTTTCTTTGATGATGCTGTAAGAGCACATACTTAGACATGCAAGGAAAAACTGTGCCTGTATTTTAGTCAGATGAACTGAGAAGAAGTGTTACACTTATTTTCTCTCCCTTTCATTTATTCTTCTGTGTAGCTTGCATGCCTCCCTACTTAGAAGCAGCATCACATTTGGAAAGTAATCCTGGCAGATGTTGTTTCTCCATGCCCAGGGCAGGAAGAGCAGCAGTTCTCTGCAACTCAAGTCCCCCATCAAATCCTTGAGTAGAAAAGCTTTTTTAGTAGAGCTAGCCCAAGCACAAGGATAGGTAACTGTCAGTACTTTAACAAGACACATTTAACTCTAAAATGGATTGAGACAAGGAAACAAGATTATTGTCCAGATGCTAATCCTAAAATGAGCATCCCATTTCAAACTTGTGGGCTGTTGAAAAGATTAAAAAACCTGGAAAAAACCCATGCTTAAAAATGACTGCACATTGTAAACTAAGCACTAAATATGCTGGCACAGTGGATACTGTGAAAATACAAAAATATAGCCTGGATTATGCCCCATTCCTACTTATGATTATCATTGGTCTCTTTTAGCAGAAGCCAGAAGTTTCCTTCCTACCACTTCCTTCTTCCCACCACCTTGTAGTTAAACAACCAAAACTCAGTACTGTGTCCCAGTGAGCCACCACCACACTTCCAATGAAAGGTGCATTGCACACCCTACTCCTTTATCCTCCTATTTAGTGTAGAGGCTTACTCTAGGGGTAAGGGGTAAACTGCACAGGGCAAACACTAGCAGGCCGTCTACTTTGGAAAGTCAATTAACTATTCCATTGGGACAGCATATCCCAAGGGATCCAGGGAAGAGGAACTTATATGGATGGGTGATGAGACTTTAGCTCCCCACTGTGAGCTCATTTTCCTGACATACACTTTTTGATCTACCATAATTTTAGGCTCAGGCAAGCAAATCAGTTTTAAAACTGCTCCTAATCCATGTTGTATAGAGGGAACTCCTTAACAGAGAAGCACCTGCAGTTCTTTGGAAATTTTTCCAGGTTGATCTGGCTCAAAAATTCCTATGCCTTATGCCCACGGTGGTAATTAAAACACTTAAACACGCCTCCAGGCTCTGCTGTTTGTGGGGCTGCTTTGAGTAACTGCTCACAGGTCTCTGCTTGAGAGTCATGTGGATGGAGAAAGTCTCAGCTCTGAGACCATGTGCTGCTTTATGTTTCATTGACATATGTCAATGTCAGAGGCAGGAACTACACTGAGAATAGAAAAAAATCAGCAGGAAAAGTCATGACAGAGGAAAAAAAAACACCACAAAAATATCAAGGTACTCTTAATGTGACTTGCATATACCATTTGTAACTCTGATAGGAAGAGAGAGAAGAACTGATCCTATGACACTGATTGCATTTAGCACAGTACTTTTTACTGTAAGCAAACGATAATTTCATGCTTGTGTTTCAATTATAAGCTCTACAATTAATGTTTTTTGTGGATCAAGTCCCTAAATGCTAAGGCTTTGGGTTTCAATTAATACGTAAAAAATATTTTAGGTTTGTGACTCTTCAGTTAATTCAAACCTTTATTCAAAAATAACCATTCTATAAATTAATAAATGCAGGTTTGTCTAGGAAATTGCTACCATTTCTTCTTAAGAGAACTCACAGAAAAGACATCCCTAAGACACAGAAGGCATTTGAATAATTTTGGAAAAGTATATTTTGCTACTGTCCCTGACATTTTTTTTACAAAACAGCAGAACAATTTCAGGATTCCTAACAGAAATCTTGATTGCACAGGCCAGATAAAAAAGAAACCACTGTATTCCCAGAAGGGTCTTGAGATACTGTAATGAACATAGAGTGTACCATGTTTCTTTTGCAGGTATAATCACGGTTCACAGATGGCAGAATATTCTGAGTTGAAAGGGACCCACAAGAATCATCAAGTTGAATGCACAGCCTTGGTATTAGTAGTTGACACAGGATGCTACACTTTTTGCACATTCGGTTTTTATTTGTCCACCTATGACCTTATGTTATTTTTCTTACTTCCTTCACCTATTAAACCAACAAACAGTTCAGGGAGCTGTATATCTGACTGTCTTTACAGCTATTATAAAAGAAGCAGCTTTCTTCTGAACTCTTTAAAAACATAAAATGCATTGACCAAGTGCCACTTGCTAAATATTGAGGGCAAAAATGGAATGAACAAACAATAGTGGAGTTGCCACAACAATAACTTTCACCAGCACAGGAACAGAACTTATTTTCTCACAATGTAGTAAACATGAAGAAGGAATTAGAGCAAAACTACTTAGCTCCACTTTGAAAGTCTTTCCACTTGTCTTCTCACTCATTTTTACTCTGACACTATGAGCAAGAGAAATGATTCCTGCCTCTTTTCAAGCAACCCTCAATCTGAGCCCAAATGTCCAATTTTCAGTAAACACATTGAGATGTACCACTCAATAAAATCCTGCAAAACCACCATCACCCTAATGTCTAAGAAAACATTTATAATGTTTGGATATATGCTGCATGGTGATTGCCCCCTACCACCAGCTGTAGCATCCTTCCTCTGTACCACAGGGTCATGTCTCTGCAGTATTCATCTCTTATTTTATACTTAAGTGGAAAGTTCTTTAGGACAAGAAACTGCCTCCAGTTTTATGGGACAGTCTAAAAATTGTAATGCCACAATGGAAATGAATTAATTCTACATGACTAGTAATTCTAATCTACAGATGATGGGATAACAATCTGGAATCTAATTCATTCTCATGAAAACAGAAAGTAGGATGGAATACTCTCAAGGAAGCAAATCCAAAATAGACTCACATATTTGAAATGAACACTTACGTATAAACAAATCAGTAATTAGAAACATCTTCAAACAAAATATTTGCTCAAATGTGCCCCAAGAAAAATCAAAAGTACACTGAGCTGCCGTTTGTTGTTTTTTTTTTCCCCACCAATACAATATTTACACGTGGGCACAAAAATCCTAAATACAGGAAAATAATCAGGTTTCAAGAGCTGTTATATGGGTGAAATTAGGAATGAACCTGTAATGGGAGACAGGTAAATTTCTGAATTCCTCTTGAAAGGAAGGTAAGAGTCAGGAAGGCAGCTAATGTGTCTGGTGTGTATTTTGGGGGATTGTCAGCCACATGCATATGGTGCCTAACAGAGAAAAACAAAGCTCACATTTTACATAATTTCAGTTTAATATCTGAAGAACTCCACTTAGGAAAGACACGATTATAATCTCACAGACCTGGTTTAAGGGGGAATAAAGACTTGAGTTTTCAGTATATTCTTGATCAAAAGATGATAATAAAGCATGCCAGGCATAAGCTTTGAAAAGGAAGGCCTTTCTCTAATTTGTAGATCCAGGAAGGGTTGCACAACAAGGCTAATCAGAGAACTGATAGTGAAAAAAACCAGCTGCTTCACCTTTCAAGAATTCCCATCATCCTTTTGTTGGAGTTCCTTGAAAATTGCTGGTAGATTGGCCTAGTTCACTTCCATGTTTCTATTCCTAACTGATTTCAAATTTAGTACATTCAGCATTTTTATCTACTTGCCAACTCTGCCTTTTTTATCCTGACCTCTGTGAGCAGAGGAAATGTTTTTTTTCCTTGCATGTAACTGTCAGCAGAAGTTTCCATGGTAAGTGAGGCTGGCAACTAGATCTTGGCATCCCCTTTGCTACTGGAATAGATGTTCTCTAGCTTCTCAGCAAGACGTCAGGTGCTTTGCATTTAATATTCTGAAAATATACAGCTGAGGATACTACTTATGTTTACAGCCTCTGTCTTACCTCATGCAGTGAGACTTACATAGTTAGTAATATCTCAGCAAGTTAATTAATTCCAGATAATGTTAATTAATGTCTGTAGAGACATTAGCTGTCAATCATACCCCAATTGAGCCATGAGAGTAAACTGATATGGCACAGTTCACCCAGAAAAGTAATGTTTTCATAAAATCTTAGCACTTTTACACAGAGCTACATTAAAGTCTGGCTGTGGTCTGGCACCTGGATTTGTTATAGAAACAAAGACTCTCTACAAAGCTGATGGTTCTCAAATAAGCCAGTCCTAAATCTCACAGATATACACACACACATCTGAGCACAGATATACAAATCTAAAGAAGAAGAAGAAGTTCTTGTATATTTCTATGTCTCACTGGGCACAGATATTAGATGTCATCTGTAAATAATAATAAAAATGTGTCATGAGTATCAAGGTAAGCAATAGCCCTAGAATTTGGATATTGAGAAATCTGATAGATCATTGCTCAAAACAGGAATCAGGTACATTAGTGCAAAAAAAGAATGTTTTTCCCATAAATGCATGCAACTGTCATGTCTAATTTCTTTCATTGTCTCACACTTTTAGCTGAAGGTCTTTTAGTTTATAACCAATGTCACTTGGAAGGTTATTTGGTAATACGTCTTCTTTTTCACCTTCCTCTTTCATGATTTTCCAGTGGGGAAAAAGTGAACAAAAAAAAAAAAAAAACCCAAAACAAAACCCAAACCAAACCAAACCACACTGAATTGCATACCAACTCTCCTTGCAGATGAACTCTGCCTTTTGCATGCCTATTCTAAAGACTATTTGGAATAAGTATTTTAAAACCTAAAGCTTTTCTAATGGTAAGTTTTTATGTAGTTACTCTGTGCATCCTTATTGTGTGCATTTAGAATATATTAAAAGATCAAGCCTTAGAAATATGTGTGATAATGTCTGTAGAGTGATGAAAAGTTCTAAAATTATGTGCTATATATTAGCTTTTTTGCATATGAAGAAATATGCTTATATCTACATTGTAAATACATACTTTAAAAGATGTCTTCCTGAGTTCCATGGCGATAGTAATGTTTACTGAACATTGTCAAATGGTTTGAAATAGATGAATATGAGTTCAAATTGTTACGGCTGCTCTACAGCTAAAGGTAATTTAAAACTGCTCATATTATCTCATCTTTTTTGTATCTTATTGCTACACAGTAATTTTGGAATGTGTCTGGAAAGAGTACTATACTTGCCTTTATATTCAGCAGAGAAGGTGAAATTATAAGGAGAAAAAATGAGCACAGTATAAAAACCTTAAGTGCTAATAAGCACTGAAGTAAGAAGAATGTTTTGTTCAAATACTGTTTCCTTCCTTCCTAAGTGTAATAACTACACTGGATCTAGCACTATAATTTAACAATTTATGAATACCAAAAAGTTGTTACATTTGTCGTGGTCCAGGGTTACAGATGAGATGAGATTTTCAGATAGATTTAATATCTTTTATTAGAGCAAGAGATAAAGTCTTTTTAAAATAAACAATTTTGGACCCCTAGTTTTTATCATACCTTAGATAGGAGCAAAGGACTTCAAGCCTCTGCAAGGCTGGAGGTTGTGAGCAAAAAAGGGTAACAATTTTAAGAGCAGTGATGTAATGTCAGAGATAACGATATATTTTGGATCATAAAATAACTAGTAAATTAACAAAAAACTTGGATTTTCATTGGGTTATTACAAGACAGCAGTGGTGATGCAATTTCCTGGACTCCAGAAAAATACTGTACAGCTTTGCTGCCAAGAATGTCAGCCCAGCACTCAGTGGAACACTAAGAGATTAGGAATCTGACAAAGGTACACAAATTGCTACCTAGAAGTTTGTTTGTTTCTTTAATTTGTAGGAAACAGAGTGGCTGAAGTGCATAACAAGCACAAGTGTTCATGGCTTACACAGATTTTTTGGAATGATTGCAGGCAAAGAAGACAGCAGAAGAGAAGCAGACATGCCTGTATCCTTGTTGGGCAGTGATGACCAACACGAAGTACAGCCCATGATCCAGATCTCAAAAGACAGAACTCAGGTGCCCTGTCAGAAACTATGGCTCAAAACATGATCCCTGAAAGCCTGTGCTCATAGAAATCAGAAAGTGTCAAAGGATCAATAAACTCCGATGGCTCACCTAGCACTCCGTAAATCTGTACAGAAGCATTTTCATTGCCTCTCAATGTGGACTTCTCTGTATTAATCTATTAACTCTTTTCCCCAGTAACTCAAATTCATGGTAATTATGTGTGTAACTTCAAAGGATGGTACTACAGTAACACAAGTTATTACACAACAAAAACATGTTGCCAAACTGATGATGTGGGCTCCACATCATGTGAGTTAAACCAGAGTTAGTTAACTAAATGATCAAGGCCTTATCCTGGGCCCCCTAAAGAGCTCAGAAACTTGCCCTATTTATAGGGAAAGATTTAAGTATATAATGTATGCTGAATTATTACTGTACAGTTTCTGTTTCCCTCAAAGACTTAAGCAATGGTTCTGCTGATACTGCACACTTTCCCTAAAGAGATTATTATGCTAATCCCAAATATTATACTACCCAAGCTATCCTATATTTGACTTCATCAGATCCAGTGTTCTGCAAATAATCTCTAGCAGCTTTAGCTAATGTTTATATAAGCTGGTCAGGATGACTGAGTAATAGTGACCATGTTTTCTATGCAACACTAAAACAGTGAAAGTGCACTTGGTCAAAAAATAGCAGCCTATATAGAAAACACATTGCATATGCAAAGTTCTTTCCTATGAGAATTATACTTAGTATTTCCTCTGCCAAACTGGTTGTCATAATTTTTGTCATAATTTTTGCATGTTTCACTTAAAATATTTTATAATATATCAGGCATTTAGCAGGGCATATTACCTCCCCTCCTTACTTCTCCTTACTCAGAAAGCTGCTTAGAGTGTGTTAGGTATTTCTGACCTATTGCTTCCTGAATACAACAATCCTCAGCTGCATTCTTTTCCATTCTGAATAAATGGACTAATGAACTCTGCAAAGGAAGAGTTCAGATAACATAAAAAAATATTTATAGTCTGTTTTACCTGTCGAAGCTGGCTGAAATGGTCATAGAGTAGTCAGGACCTTAAAGCTAATTCTTTGTGTTAGATATGCACAGATCTCTGCTGCACAGTTACAAAGCTGAGCAACACAGAGAAAGATGCTGCAGGAACATGCTGTGAAGACCTGTTTTCCAGGCTGTGGGATCACACACAACCTTATCTTTCCTCACACCCAGCCAAGTGTTACTGCTTGCTGGAGTGGGATGGAAATGAACTTAAAACTTAATTAATCTCATAGTGGAAGGAGGGTGTAGTGGCTATTTATAGCTCTGTCTGTAGCAGCAGCTTCTTCTCCAGCTTTTTGCTACTGGACTGCAGCTGCAGCACACTGACAATCTTTGCATCCCTTCTCTCCTCCCCCCCTCTACCTGCCCAGATTCATTTGAATGTCCACAAATTCCTATGCTTTCAGTAACACTCAAACCCGAAGTCTAGCTGTGCAAAACCTTCAAGGGAAACGAGGACTGTTGCACTGTCAGATTGTAGCACTGCAGCAAAATGAGGGTCTAACTTGCATTATCTGAGACTTTGGCTGCCATCACAGTCACAGGAACAATTTCCAATCCACTTTCCTGGACCACTTTTCTTGCAATACCTTACTTTGGACACAATATAACTCCTACAAGGCAAAATTATGAGAGACACAGGCAATAAAAAACAAGTAAGAGGGATTTCAACCTGATATGGTTCTGAAATAATTCTCATGTTGCCTTCTTAAAACTTTCTGAACTTCTTCATACTTTTGATTATCACTATGGATTTTCACTTTTGCACATTCCTATTTAAATCTTTGCTCCATCTTTTGAAAAACATTTAAATCAGCTGGAGATATTCTTGGATTTGCATCTGTTGCTGTTTGAAAAAATGTTGTACTTACCAGCTGTCTACTTACCAATTTAATCTGCCATCTTTTAAAGACAGTACGAAGAATTAATCTTAGTAAAACTCCAAGTACAGTTGTCTCAAGGGTAAACTTGCACAACATGTTTAATATTTCCCTCTTTATTTTTCACTGTAATGCCCCATAATTTTAAGGAAGTGAAGAATAAAAATATTTCAACTCACCATTTGCATTAAGTTTTATATTGGTTTGAATATCACACATTTTGTTGTAAATAAATAAGACTTCCAGGAGCAGAACAGTAGTCTTCCTACTAGCCTACTTATTCAGAGTTATACCTGTGCTGCTGCAAAAGTGGAGTCTTAACAGACTGCATTAACAAGATTAAATGGAAGAAGTAATAAGCCACAGACTGTTCCATGTCATTAAAGAAGGGAAGAAGTGCTTAGTGCTGGAGGCACTAAGTAATGAAAAAATATTTTCTTTTGATACTCTGTTAAGGTATGCATTTCCTATTTCAGTCCAATGATTTAAATTTTTTTTCTGTAAATTCTGAATAAATCTCAGCTTTCCTTTGTCATCAGTTTTTGTTTCAGATATATATAAGACATGAAGTATTAGAGTGGCAGACGTAAGATGCCAATTTATTACAGATAAAATCCCCATGTTGTGAAATGTCATCTGCATCTTGCCTACTTTCATCCAGAGCTAAAGAGTAAGTTTTCTGCCAGTGTTTTTAGATGTCATGTGACAGACCTGCCTGAACTGCCCCTGTTGAACATCCATTACATAAAAGAAATATTAACTGAATCCCAGCTGCCCTCAGGTTGTACAGAAAAGGGGAACTTAGGGGTAAGCTCTCAGTATGAATCTCTAACAGAGCTGCTCAGAACATGGAACTACTATATTTTTTTCCTCCTAGCCTTCTATAATGGCCAGAGTTGCATACTGTTTCATAGGTTACACTTGCAAAGGCATGCAGTGGCTGTTATGAACCAATTGTGGTGCAGCTGAACACAAAGCAAGATTTACACAGGCTTTCTGTCAAAAATAAAACAAAGCAAAACAGAACATAAGGAAAGAGAATTTCTACCAGACAGCTAATACAACACAGGCATTGCCTCCTACTAATTCACCTTTCCCTTTTGAGTCTTTGTGGATTTCTTGTGCTTTGAAAGAATTCCTCTCACCTCCTTGTTACATATTCCCAGGCTTTTCTGTGGCATTGTTACCTCACTTCCAAATAACCTTTCCTTTTTAATCCATTTTCTTGTGCCCTAACCTTTTGCGTAAAGAAGTTGTTGGAATAAGGGATGATTCAGATTCTAACAGTTCTGTCTTGCTAACCCTGCATATCAATTTCCTTGGAATTCATGCCGAAGATAAAACAGAGAACTAATTTTCAAGATTCTGACACGTACAGAAGACTGTTAATCATACATACTACTGGGAAAAAAATGTTCAAAATTTCCATCTCAGCCATCTTTGCTTTGCATGTTTGCTTGGTTTAGAAAAAACCTTTGAGGAATTTTCAAATAAAGAAACCAATGCAAGAGGAAAAATTAGGGGAGAGTTCTGAAGTTTATGAAAATAAGCAGAATTATTGGAAATTGGGAAAAGTACAGAAAACAAACAAATACATGAGCTAGGAATAATCAGGCTGAAAAAATATTTTCCCAATAATACAGAAAACATTATTTGAAGGATAATAAAGATGAGTTAATTACTTACAACAACACATTTAAATTTGCATAAGCATTACACAGCTATTTTTTTCATGTCTGTTCCTAGAACCAGTCACACATAGTCACATACATGTGTTGCTCTGGGTTTATAATCTTAAATGCAGTCTGAAACAATTGGCCTGTGGCATTTTGATGAATAAACATTTCCTGGCTTGGTAAAAAACAGTTCACTCTCTATTATTTCATTAATTGAAGTCCTTTGATGTTATGGAGCATAACTTTTCCTGACTGGGTAAATAATTGGTGTATAATTTTCCTTCTGTTGCAACAGTGTTTCATTCTGCTGAAGTACTGATTGCCTAAGAAGATCTTTAAGTCTCACTGTTTCATAAAATATTAGAGCTTCCCATTAGACACACCACTTTCCTCTCAGATAAAAAAACATGGATCAAAGAAATGGCCAAAAGAAATGAACAATATTTAAGTGGGTTTTTTCTCCCTCTTTTCCCTCTGTAATTTGTGTAACTGAAAATTAGTTCTGCATGAGTCAGAAAGAAATCACAGATTGCTGCCAAATACCACGTGTCCTTCTGATGCATGATTTAGTATCAAACTGGTACTGAGCAATGACTCCAGACACACCAGCTTTCAAATCCAGAGCTACCATTGACTAGTAGCCTAATGAATCCCACTGTATGTCCTGCTGGATATGCTCTGCCTCTACAGGGATTAGGGTGTCAGGACTTCAAGAGCACAAGGAACTGCCTCAAACACTGCCAAAGGAAGTTCTTGTAAAATAAGCCACCACAACAGGAACTTAAGAAAAGCACACATGGCAAATAGGGAGGCACTAATACCAGACCTACATGGAGGTGAAGGTCTGGAATTAACACATTGGACAAATTCCACTGTGCAGACTGTGGGAAGAGTGCAGACAGCAACAACAGGAAGATGCCAGGCCTGGTGAGGCAGATCTGGGTAACCTATCCAGACAAAAATTCCCACCACGGCAAACTGTAAGAAAGGACACAGGTGCTTACACACATGCCACTCCAAGTAATGAGAACAGCATCTGTGCCTCATGGATAGTGGGGACCTGGACCTGGAAGAGAGTAGTACCTCCAGAAGAACACTTTGGGACTCCAGCACTGAGTGAACCAGTGTGAAGAAGAACAAGCAGGATGCCAGAAGAATCCATGCAGTGGTATCTTTTGCTGAATCTGCCACTCTTTCTTCCCCCTCTTCCTCCTATTCCTATTTCTGTCTCCACCTCACAAAAACCACATCTCCACACTTACAATTAAATAAAATAAAACAAATTTAACCATTAAATAAAATCTGTACTATTGATTTTGGTGTATGGTCTTGTTTGCACCTCAATTCAGGCAGAGTAATTTCTTAACAACTGGATCCTAACACACGGCAGGCAGAACTTGGATGCAGAAATCTATGCAATATTTACTTTTTGAAATGAGACCTGAGTTCCAGAAGAAAATGTGTTTTAATTCTTACAGAAATACAATGCTACAACATAATTTTCAGTTTGAATTTCTAGAAATGTACCCCACTGACTCTCAGCTGAAAAAAACCCTATGTTGAAAAATAATTTCAAGAGCCATACACATACAAAATGAATACTCCACTCATCTACAGCAGAAGTTTCAGCAAGATCTGAAATCCAAACATCATAAGCTCTCTTTTGACCATGAAGCTGTCCTCTGAGCCGGCCTAATAGACTGAACCAACAGACAATCTCAATAAAAGGCGTCACCCCGCACCTAGCGTTCTTTTTAACTGTTTGAACACAAAGAGATCTTAGAATCATAGAATGGTTTGGGTTGGAAGGGATCTTCAAAGGTCATCTAGTTCCAGCCTTCCTGCAATGAGCATAGAAAAGTCGTATTTGCACATTCATGACAAAATATTGCCCGATTGTGTCCAACAGAAAAGAGGTTTCTTTTTTTATATAATAAATATTTTTGAGGTAAGGGGTTATAGAGAAATGGGGTGGAGTTTCTAGCGCTGTTTAATTCTGTACCGCCCGTATTGTGGTGGGGATATGGTTTCAGGAGGGAGGCAGGGCCACCAGCGGCAGGGCTGCCATCTTTTCATGGGCTCAAGAGAGGAGATATGCAAGTTTTGGGATCAGCCTGGCACAGCCAGCCCCTCTCTGCCACTGTCAGTCTTTTCCCCATTCCTCTGAGCTGCATCTTTTCTGGTTTGGTGCTAAAAGACACAGAAGGAAGAGAGCAGCAGCAGTGTGGAGCAGAGCCCAGCCCAGCTACATGGGGCTGAGCTGCAGCCACGGCAACTGCAACAGAGACCATAGCTGCAGCCACAACTGCAACAGAGACCACAGCTGCAGCCAGAACTGCAATAGAGACCACGGCTGCAGCCATGGCAACTGCAGCAGGGACCACAGCTGCAGCCACAACTGCAACAGGGACCACAGCTGCACCCACAACTGCAACAGAGACCACAGCTGCAGCCATGGCAACTGCAGCAGGGACCACAGCCGCAGCCAGACAAACTGCAACACAGACCACAGCTGCAGCCACGGCAGCTGCAGCAGGGACCACAGCTGCAGCCAGAACTGCCGAGTGCTCCATTCCTGCTCTCACTGAGTCGGGCCCAGCAGAAGGCTCCCCTGACCGGCTTCAGAGCCTTCTCAGGTCCCACCAGGTTCTTCAAGAGTTTTTGTGGTAGGGGAGGGAAGTTAAGCTGTGACTCTCTCTGATATTATACTGCTTTTGTTTTCCCAAAAACCATGTGGCCCAGCACAGGACCAGTCACCATTTTTGCCTTTGTCTGGGAAAACCATGTTGGGCACTGTCTTTGGGAAATGTTTTTGTTTGTTTAGTGATGAACACACTTTTTTGTGCAAAACACTCTCCTTCCTATGTTTTTTTTATTGATATTTTTGTGGTTACTGTGGTTTTTCACTGAAGTGTGACTCCAGTATATAATCTTTCCTCCACTGTCAAAAGAGGGTGGAGGAAAGGGAGTAGCCTGAATGGGTTTAATTTTCCTGTTGTGTTTCAAACTAGCACATTAAGAAAGGAAGGAATTTAACACCACTGAACACTTTTTAATATAGCCTTATTCCTAAATGAGTTAATTCTCTCATCAGTCTAATTTGCTGAGCAGTTAATAGCATCTTGTAACACCCACAATCACAGAATGAACTATGGAAATTACGAATGTAAACAATTTATCCCAGTAATTTACAAAGAAAATAAACTATAGAAGCTTTTGCACAGATAAACTGATTATCAAAGTACAGTAAAAAACTCCCACAAAACTAACAGCATTCTCCTGAAAGACAAATATATTAATATTCAGAAACTGATTGGGTATTACTTTTTTTTGGTAAAAACTACAAATACTCAACAACGTGGTCTGCTGAAGCCACCCTGTGCAATTCTATAGGTCAGGGAGTCCTTCAGCTTCTTGTAGATAAAATCTGATTTGGTTGATAGATGAGGTAAAAATTATTTAGCTAGAGCAAAGAAATCTGGCCATGACTTCAGAGATAATAAATGTGGAGAGCAGGATGGAGGTACAGTGGAATTCACTTCCACCTAACAACCTTACTCTTGTTAAGAGCAGACCCAAGACAAACCCTGTCTTGGTTCTGGCCAGATTGCTAATTTTTCCAATAGACAGGAGGGGCCACGGATAGTTAATAATGGAGGTTATTCTCCACCACCTCACACTGTTGCTGGGGGAGGAGGAAAGGGAGTCTTGTCTGGGAAGTTGGGGCTCCTTCTGGTTGAGTAAGTGTGACAGAAGGAGCAGTCAGGTAACGCTGGCTCTAAGCTGCAGCGTGCAATTGGGAAATGCTGTTTCCAAGCAATCACATGTGAATCCTTTGCCTATCCTGTACACTTAGTTATTAATATTTATCTCATTGCTCTTTCCAGTAAATTGCTCTTATCCCACTCTGCTCTGCACTGAGGCAGCCTCACTCTAAGTATTGTCTGCAGTTTTGGGCATTAAGCTGTTAGAGCGTCCAAAGAAGGGCACATGGATGGTGAAGGGCCTTGAGGGGAGCCGGATGAGGAGCAGCTGAGGTGCCTTGGTTTGTTCCTTGGCTGGGAGGAAGCCAAGGGGCAGGCATTTGATCTCTTTACTCTTGTGGCCAGGGAGAGGACTCAAGGAAACAGCATGAAGCTAAGTCAGAGGAGGTTTAGGTTAGATATAAGGAAAAGAGCACAGTATTGAATGTGTATACCATATTCCTAATCATACACCAGCCTCTGTGAAAGTTGAAAAATATAACGGGCTGCTAAAAACCACACTGAAAGTGATGTGTGGGGGACCTTCACACACTGTGACCTTCACTTAGCCAAGGCCACCTGGTTAGCCAGCGCTAGAAGCTCCATCAATTGAGCTGAGCTGGCCCTGCCCAACCAAAACCTTCACAGATCATGGACAGGATGAAGTCCTGTGTGGTGCATATGATGAATGTGTTAGGGAAGACAGTTTGGATTAGTCTTGCTTTAAGCAAAGGCAAACCCATCTGTGGGACTGTTTTTGCTCAATGACTTTGGTGCACTTGGTGTCTAATGCAGTTGGATGGGGGAAAATGATGTGTAGCTCCAGGGGATTTGATTTTTAGGCGAGAGCAGTCTGTAATGTTTCATTGTATAATATTGGTAGCTGAATGCCATAACTACCATGGACAGTGGGTAGGGACTGCTCCAGATACACTGGTCATGAACTCATGATGCAGCTTGCAACCACCTGACAGCACAACAGCCCCCCTGTCCTGGAAGAGATCTAGGACAGACAGAACCCACAGCCATGTACTCAAGGAACTCAGCAGTTATCTTGGAGGGACAGATATTGACAATGGAAATTGTGCTTGTGTATATATCTCTATATATATGTATATAGTTTGAAGGTATATAGTTTGAAGGTATGATATTGATGGTATAGGATAAGGGCTGGATAACGTCTTAAGTTATGGTCAGGACAGGGTTCATTATTTGCAATAGCCAGGAGGGGCCATGGCTAGGATCCAGAAGTTGTTCTATACCACCTCAAGTCATTGCCAGGGGCAGGAGTAAGGAACTCTCTTCTGGGAATGTGTTCCTTCCAGTCAGGTAAATGGTGTAGACGGAGTGGTCCTGTAACTCTGATTCTGAAGCTGACAGAGGTTGGGTAACATGTATTCTGAGCAACCATGTGTGAATTGTTTGCCTGCCTTTTACACTTTGTTGTTATTATTGTTGCTGTTACTGTTCATTTTCTTATCACACTGCCGTTTCCAATAAATTGTTCTTATCTCAGCCTGCTATCTTTACTTTTTGTGCCTTCAATTCTCCTCTCCATCCTGCAATGGGAGAGGTGGAAGAGCAAGTGGCACATGCAGAGTCTCAGTGGGAGCACTAAATTTGGGAGTACACATTCCTAAACCATGCCACACCCACAGATAAAACTCGTTTTCTTCTGCTGTTCTTGGGACTTTTATCAGCTGTTTGGATAGCTGTCTGGGGAGTGAGAGAAATGAAAAAAAGTGTGTTTATCTGTGCACAGGCGAGACTTCTGGTTCAGAACCTCATTTGGTATGGACTGATGCGAGGTTGCCAAAGTCAGTGAAGCTGTGCCAAATGATATTAATTATATTGACTGTGGGTCAGCGCCTCTTTTCATTTATTCTGAATAATAGTTTAAAATAGTTTAAAAAATAGAGTGTTATAAAAAGGCTGTAAGTAATTGTATGATTCTCCTTCTGAAGGCTGCCTATGATATATCCCCCGGTCCTAACTGCCAGAACCGTAGAAAATTGAGCAGCAGCTTCTAGATCATGGCCCCGCACTATTATGAAGAAGGTGCTTCTGTTCATTTATTTTAGGAAGTAGGTATTGTCCTTGGGGAATGTGATCAGATGAATCTTGCTCTGTCTTTTGCTTTGTATATTCTTCAGCCACGCAAGCTCTGATCAACCTTGCAAGTGCCCTTTCGGATGTTGGCCTTCCTCCTTTGCAGATACAGAACAGAAAGAAAAGTCTTACTGTATCCTGAAATCCTTGTGATCTGTAAATCTAAGTCTCTGCAGCCCTAGGGACATTTCAACAATGTGAATCAAGTCCTATTCCCCTTGCAAGCTAAAGATACAAAAACGGTCATGCTACTTTCTGTTTAAAGAAAAATCAATATAAATTTAAAAGGAATGCTGGTGCTTTAATCACAGCTGCTATGTATGATAGAATATGGATGGCATAATATATATGTGACTCCCTCAATCACAGCAAAAGGTCCAGCACAAGAAATTGGTAGCAGAATTTTTCTGTCAGCTCTTTTTTTATTCTATTTTACTTTTTCTGATAAAAAGTGATCCCAGCAGACTGCATGAAGGGGAGCCATGAATGAAAGAGAGCATGCTCTAAAGGTCTATTGGTCCACCGTGCAGTACATTTTAAGTTAAAAGACTTCAGAAATGATAAGAGAGGCCATACCTCTATGTACAGAAAATAAGTATCTTTGGACAACCTTATAGCATTGAGGTGACAGGCTTCCTCTGTTGATATGAACTCTTTAGGTCCTTCAAAAACACTGAATGAGTGTTCAGAACTAGGGACCAGAGTGTCATCCATGAAAAAACTGGAAAAGAAATTATGAACATGTACGAAATAGTATCTTTGAACCTCACTGGAAATGGTGAGCTAATAATAGGGTGGTCTAATATTATACATCCCCATTTAAACTTGCAAGATCGCTGTGACTTGCTCTGACTGATTCTGTGTCTCACCACTTACTTACTATTTTACCTCCCAAGGAGTGACTGACCGCTCTTGGTAAAAAAGTCTCTTCTCTAAAAGGGTTGACACATGTCCCTAACACGTGTGAAGAGAAATTCACAGCTAAATACATTCAGGACCAAATCAGGTATTTTAGACTCCTACAGTCCAGATTACAGTTTGTAATGGGCTCCTGCCTGGGAAACTATTGATTATTTCTCTAGTTATTAGTTCTTCTAGTGGCCAATACGATTTGCTCCAATCTTCACTGGTTGCCCAATTTACTGATATTTTACTACGATTTAAAAAGCCAGTAAATTTTTAAATTGCGAGTCACCTTCTGAGAAGGAATACTCTGATAGCTGCTTCCAAGTTGAAAGCACTGATCTACATTACACAGCTTCTGCTTGATAATCTGAATATGAATGCGATAGTTTGGACATTGTAGAAGTACACTTATTTGCCTGCACAGGATAAATAGCTACATACCCCAAATTTTGAACATTAGGGGAAATTATTTTGATATAGCTCTTTTCTTTCTTTTGTCTGTTGACAATAAATTTCAGCTTTCTGCAGTAACAGAACCATTGTCTCCTTAGCACTTAGTCTGACCTGTTAGGGAAAGCTTTGCTTCACACAGGCTTACGTCTTACAAGAGATGCAGAGATAAATCTAAGGTGGCTTTTTTTTTTTTTTCTTTAAGCAAAAGTAAATGGCATTCTATAGTTTTTTATAAACCAGAAAAATCAGCAACCTGAATATTTTTCTATGGTTACTGAAGTGATCTGTCAAGAAGAGTAGTGACTACACATTGAAAATAAAAACCAAACTAGAAGGATTTATACAAGTTAGGTAATGAAATAAATTATATTAAATGGAAGCTTTTTCAAGAGTTTTCTAGTATCTAAATGTAAGCCTTACTCATTTATACTTTAATCAAAGTATGAAATGAAACCTCTTGGTTTTATTCCTATAAACTGCTGTAACCACACTCTGCTTCCTATAATGTGTTCCAATTTAAATTCTAGACTTTCTGTATCCATAATGTCTTGTTGGAAATCTAATAAAGTGGGACAATTTATCTGTCAGTGATGACAATCACTATGCATAATTCAGTGTGAGACCTCTGTATTTCCACTTTACTGTAAGGAAACAATAAATTCTCTCTGGGACCTCTCCATTATACGCATTAGCAAATGGTATTTGATTGGCAGCAATGCTGCTTCTGAACTGTACTTGTATCATGTCCCTTCAGTCTGCCAAACCCAAACACTGGAAATGGAGTGGTGAAATGACAAACACATCAGAAATATTTCAGTGAACCTAACGAATTTGTGCTCCGTCCAGCTGGGAAGAGAATGGGGATCTTGTGTCTTATGTAAAACTCAGGTAGTTTTCACGAACAAGAATACTGCCTGTCATATTATAAGGTCAGTCACAAAGAAAGCATCACTGGTGGGTTTCTAATCATTAATCTCATGCTCATTAATAATACACAAAAGAACATCAAACCCTTCTAAAACAACAAGCCCAGAGCTTTGCTGTAATACTTCTGCCAGCACTTATACTCTGCACTCCTGAAGACAGATATTGTGCTTTTGAAAGAAAGAGTAAGTGCTTTTAAGTCACTCTTAAATTACCACAGGCTTGTTTCCAAGCACAGCATGTGAATAATAGATGCAGAATTTAACAGATTTAAAAATAGTGGAAAAAAAAAGAATATTAACTAAAGATCATCACTGCAGGCAGAAAACAGGTGACAGAGTGAGCACGAACCATTCAATGTACCGTGCTGCTATTTCAGTTCAACAGAATCTTCAACCATATGACAAAGCTTGTGGCATTGTCCTTCAAAATCCTCCATGAAGGCATGAAATGGAGAGAAACTCCAATCAGCATGACAGCTTTATTCAGACTGGTGACATGAATAAGATATTTATCCACACTGAGATACATTAGGGTCAGAACAAAAAAAAAAAAGCCCCAGAGAACAGAGACCCCCAAGAATTCGGTACTCCGACACCTGTCCCTTGAGACACTTAAAGAGGGATTAGTAAACCTCTATGTGCTTAAATGTTTCTGCAGGGCATAGGCAGTCCAGTGATCTGCCATTGGGTCTGGGTTTGTGAACTGCTAACACACAAATGCTGAAGAAAAGAGTATCTTAGGTGCCTTGGGCAACATATCTAGGGGTGTATTTAATTTTGAAAATTTGCCTAATTTCCTTCTCAACAGCAACTAACTAATAAAACTGTACTAGTGACATTAGAATATAGGGGAAGTAGTGAATGAGCTATTTTTATACAATCATTAGATACACGAAATGTAAGCATTTGCTTACAGTGATGTTTTTGCCCCTTTGCCTGAGGTGCCTGACATTTTTTTTCTGACAAAACTTTAATGAACATAGCTGTAACTTCATTAAGGCTAAATGGAACACAGCTCTGTCATCCTAGCTGTATAAAACCTAGTGGGTGGGTTTTTGTTTATTTGTTTTGTTATCGCTACAGGGCAAAGAATAACCTGTTTGTAAGCCCATACCTAGCAGCCTCTGGGATGTTGCCACATCTGAGCCAAAGCACTTTGGCTTGAAGGCCCCGAACATCGATGCAGAACAAGAAGTGAAAAATGTTCGAGCCACACAGAACTTCAGGGACATTTAGGAAATTAGGCAAATGTGTACAGGTGTACTAGGAGCAATGTATCAGAACACTTTCACAAGACATGGTGAGAGGCCTCAATAAGAACCCCCCTTTCATCAACTGATAAAGCCTATCGCTAGCTCTGGAACAAAGGGAAGGAGTAATATCAAATGAATCACAAATACAGCTTCCCGCCATGCTAGTGAAATAATACATTCTTGTCAGAAGCCTTTCATCCAAACATTTTGAAAGAAATGAGAACAATCCGTAAGAAGAGAAGAGACCACTAGGAGAACAGCAGTGTTACTGTAACTTTTTGTCGCTGTCGCACTACTCCCTCATTATGTTGGGTATATTTTTCTGGCTTCCCCTTCCAGGAGCTGCCAATGAATTTACAGAAGTGAAATATAAACTTCTATCATTTACCTCTTAGATTCCAAAAAAACCCTCAAAAGCAAAGCTAAGGACAAAATCTAGGTGACTAGCAGTGTTAGTCATCTTCATAAAACATAGAAGCATACAGCAAAAGGATTCTGATTCATAGTTTCCTAGGCCATGAAATGTAACCTTTTTTCACTGGTTTATATTGATTGTTCTTGGAAACAATACAAGATATAACTTCCTAATGAGGTAGACTAGCTGATGAAATCTAAGAATCCTGTTAAAAAAAAAAAGTACAATAAAAGTATTTTTATTGGCATTTTTTATTCTGATATGTATCCAGACAAGACATATATACTTGAAAGTGAAAGATTTCCCACTCTGTGCTGAGAAGGACAACTTAATTTGCTTTAAAAAGTTAAATAAATGATACAGCAGAACAATCATATTTATCATTGTTACATACTACAATACTATCTGCTGCATTCTTAAAAATGGAAGAACAGTTGTGATGCCAAAAATGTAATTGCTATTAAAAATGTCTTAATGGTACTGTATGCTCAGGTCTGCCTATTTCTACCCATTTTTCTTCTCCCCACAAATGCTATTTATTGGGAAAGAAAAGTGTGTATCAACTACCCCTTCACACAGGTGTCATGCAGAATGTAATTCCTATGATTTTCTGCACCTCAAAAGTGCAACCAATTCCCATAAATACACACAGGAAGAAAATTACTCCAATTCAAATTACTGTACAAGAGACAGTCCTTACTAATATAGCTCTTATTACTTAAGATGACATTGAGTAACTATGGACAGCATTGGTATTTTCAATTCAGGTGGTTCTACATTCAATTATTAACCAACCCTACCTCATGCTCCCTTGGACACTAATTACTTCTCATCATGTGACTCAAGAAATCTGAGCAAAACTGTAGTACTGGTCCCACTGGGAACTACCTACCTCAGTAATGGGGGAAACAATAAGCCAGAGATATATGCCATAAGAGCAGATACATGCTAACATTTACATTAACATTTACATACATAACATTTACACTGTAGCTTTAGCTGTTAAGAGCTAAGAAGGCAAAAGAAACAACATTCTGCAGTATTTGGAGATTCTCCTCATACTGTCCTAGCAAGCATTACTAAGCAAATCTGGCATTCAAACTAAAATGCTTTCCTTTGCAGAAAAATGCTGAAAAAACATTATTAAAAATCTCATGAAGACTGTTTCATCTGGTAAAAATCATAAACATTAAAAAAAGGTAAGAGAAGCAATTCAAACAAGATGTTTTCAATATGTCTACATGAAACACTCTGTAACAAATTTCTCTCTCCACATCACAGGTCTAAAGCCTTAATTGGCAGACAGTAAAGTCTGATGGGAAAATAACAGTGTCTTAAATACTTAGGAATGAAAAGCAAATTATCACCATGTAAGATGCAAGTAATTATATAATGCCAATCTTGTTTTACACAGCTCAGTCTTTAAACAACACATCTAGGAGAAAATACGAATTTGCTTTCTTCAAGTGACTAATGGTCTTTTCCCAAAAAATAGTCAGGGCTATTACATGTAACAGCAGGCTCTTTGCTTAAGGGTTTCTCACACGTGGATGATGCTAACAGTTAATATGCAACTATGTACAATTTCCTTTTCCTCTCATCAAAATTCAAATATCAGTAACTAGCTATGAGAGAACAAGTCTTCACTGGGCAAATTTCAAAATTATCTTTTCTGCAGAAAGAATCTCTGTTATCTCTGAGAAAACGCCCCCACAATGAGACATAAAAATCTTATTGAAGTCTCAACAATATGTACTATGCAACTGTATATTTTCATTGATACATTTAATATTCCGCTGAAATGCAACTAGATCACCAGAAAAAGCCCCAAAAAAAGGAGTTTTAGATGTTCGTGTCACAGTTCCTGACTGGTATAATTTCCTAATTTCCCATATCTGCTGTTTTTGTAGCATCACTCGTCCGTATGATGTGTACACTGCTCCAGCTGGATGTCAGCTAACAGACCCAACGTCAGAGAAGGCTTCTACAGAGGGTGCAAGACAGAACTGCCTCTCTGCACCTACCTGACAGGACATTGTGGCCAGGTACAAGTCAGCCTCTTCCCCAGGCAGCCACTGAAAGGATGAGAGGACAGGGTGCACTTGGGCTGGACATCTGGAGTAATTTCTTTATGCAAAGGGTTGTTAAACATTAGAACAGAGTCTCCTGGGAGTGGGTGGAGTCATCATCCCTGGAAATGTTCAAGAAATGACTGTATGTGGCACCTAGTGCCATGGTCCAGTTGACAAGGTGGTGATCATTTAAAGACTGGACCCAGTGCCTCAAAGGTATTTCAAAATCTAAGTGATTCTGTAGCTCAGTGTCAGGTAACAGCTAATTTTTCTATGCAAGATGGCCATGTGATACTGTAAGAATTCAAGGAAATATTACCTATAATTTAACTTTGACTAATTTGCACTTATAAACTTTTACCTTATATCATCCCAGGTGTAAAAATTACCCAACAGCAAACACTCATCTCCATTCTTCGTAGGAAAGACAGATGATCATGATCCACAGTGGTACATTTACTTGAGCAAACTCAGACCATCTGTGAAGACGTGGCATCTGAGTCCTCTGTAAGTAACACACCTAAATACATTCTTGGTGGGATCACAGACACTGAGCTCATAAAACAATTATTTGAGAAGAACTATTATGAGCTTTATTATTTTTTATTACAGGCCTCCACTCTTACTCCTAGCAGGGTAATTTATGTTATGCATTTAAGTTACAATGTACTGGCTATTACAAAAGATGATAACCCTTGACCACTTAACTTTTCCAAAAAGGGATAGGTTACATGTTTCTCCAATTTAGGTTGATGGTGAATTTGAATATTTTCTTCTGTCAGGGTACCTACAAGCATCTGGGAAACAGTATTTGGAATTTCTATTGCTTTTTTTTTCTCGTCTTCAGAAGTGAAATCAGCACTGTTGCATGGTGTTCAGTCTCCTTCCCCAAAAACCGGGTTAAGATGTCTTCCTGTTAGCTTCCCCACACTTTAACTACCCATCTTATGCTCACATCCTACTTCCTGAAAGTACTCATGGATTTTTATACAGCCATTTTAATAACATAGTTCCCCTCTGCTTTCCAGTAGGAGTTGCATGCACGTATTATTTCTTTCAATTTCCTCTTTCTTCCCCAGAGCCAGAATAAACAAACGGGAGACTATCTCTGTTTGCCTTGTTACTGCCACCTCTGGCTCTACGCACAATGTGCAGTTCAGAAAGTGGATGGCAGGTTTTCCCAGGAAGATCTGAGAATCAGACCACCAGGAAGTGGTGGGTAGGCTGATCACCTACCCACCACTGTGCCAAGGACTCCTTCACCTGCCCTACGCACTGGGCGCTCGTTGCATGCACGCTACATCGCACACGCTGGGATCTTTTCTGTCCTGATCTTTTCTGTACTTCTTTCAACTGCTTCAAAAAGTTCTCTAAGCTGCCATATTTATTTGTGCACCACAAAAAAGCTGCAGTATCAGGGCCCAGATCTTGCTATGGTGGAATAGGAACAGAAAGAGTCCTTGGTAAATATTCTCAAATGAAAATTACCCAGCCACGGCCAGTTAGAAGAAAAACAACAGGCTATTGGAAGATGTCGGTATTGCAAAATTATTAGCATCCACCCATGGTGCTTTAATAGACCAAATGTATTAGACATGCTTGTAATAAAACCCTCTAAAACAGAATTGCTTCAGACTTCAAACACAGTTTATTTTGAATCAAAACTAATAATGAAAATCATCTAAAGTGCAAGAAAGGCATAAAAGTCACGTGTTGTGAAAGACAATTTTCACCAACCACCTAGAAGAGGGTATCTTGCTACACAGACTCGAAGAGTTAACTAGTGATTTTGAAGCTGCAATCACGTTACATTTGATAATTATGTTTTTGTTGACCATAAGTACCTAAAAGGATTTCTTGTCTAAAGCTAATACATTAGTTATAGCTTTTCTTTATAGAAACTTCCAAACAATGCAAATCAATCAACTGAATAACCCTTTTAGAACAGAATTATGTTTATGTGGTATTTAAGCAGTAGATACTGACATATTCAAGAAAAATATCCTGACTCATGAGTACCTGAAACTGTCATGCAATCACTCTAATTATTTCAACTTTGTACATGTCCAGAGCTTCTGAAGCGTGTTGACATAATGTAAGACATGCATGTTTCTTCTGATAAAAGACTTTTGGACTGTAGAAAAGCAAACCTGTTACAGACAGGAGAGTATTGAGGTCTAAAGAGTTTGCAGTTTAGACTACTTTCCCTGGTACATAATCAAAACCATATTATATTAGCAGTACTAGCCTTTCATTAAATGAACAAAATGTGATGTCTTCTACTCCAGGGTTTTTGTTTACTAGGTGTTTGTTTACTATAAGAAACCCGTTCTGGAACCATAAACAATTATTCCCTCTTAGGACAAACTGTTTATGGATTTGAATGCAGAATCAGCAAGGAAATGGAGATGCTGACACTTCCTTTTACCCAACAGATCAGTTAATGACTGTGGCATGCTAAGTATTTCTTGTTGCCTAAGGGACTTGAAGGCACATCTCTTTCATAAACTACTTAAAATGCCTCAGCAAAGTCTAAAATGGGATTTCTATCTCACTCAGAACTGAAGTGTATAAATTCTGGAGCTGACAAAGCTTTCTTCTATTCCAGGACCTAGGAATTTTACAGTGTATGAGGGGCTTCACATGACCAAAACCATCATGCGCAGGAACAGTCATTTACTGTATTTTCTGTAAGGAAATTTCAGTTCAGAAGATGCAAGTACATAATCTAGTATGACGGACTGCCCTTGAGCCCAGAGTGCCTTTAGTAAGTCAGTCAGTGGGGACAGGGGAATCATGTGCCTGAGTCACTCCTACCTGCACTCCATATGCTAAAAGTGAAGAAGTTGCAATCACAGTTCGGACAATGCTTCAGTTTTGAATATTTAGGGAAATAACCTATTTTTTTTTTTAAAGGACATTGCTAAGTTTAGCCATTTTGAGGTTAAAAAAGAACCAGCTCATTCAGAGACCTTAGAAAACCAGTCCAAATTGTAACTGTTGTCATTAAACAGAGAGTCAGAGAAAGCTAACGAGAATCTGAGCGCCTTCTGACATGAGTATTCAGAATGAGTTAAGAGGGGTAAGGTCCCTGGAGAATAGAAAGGTGGTAGTTGGCAGAGGAAGGACTAGTTTGTATTTTAGGGATGATGTTAATACACAAGAATAAACATTTCTCCTGAGAAAATATCAGCATACTTATCAGAAAATTCAAGCATACTTTTCTATTTAATCCTTCTGGTTTACATTGCCATTAGTCTCCACATGAAGCCATAGGTTCAGCTTCTTCTTGAGCATGGACCCCATTAACAGAGGATTCTATGAACTTTCTGATCTACAGGTAAGCTTATCAGGTGCTATAGCTCTTTGTGAGCTCTAGCTCTCCTTTGCTGGCCATGGATCACTGGGAAGCTTAGCACACCAAGTAGCAAGAACCATAAGAAATCCTTCTGTGGGATTAATGGAAAAATTTTATTTGTGGCTTCTAATCTATGGTACATTATGTGTACAGGTCCCAGCCAGAAAGGTAACTCCTTAGATCTGTTGCTGGTATTTCTACTTATTTTACCCCAGCGGATGACTTCAGAAAGACAACAGATCTGTGAACTACACAGGAACAGGAAACTGTCAGAAGTAGCGAAATGTTCCAAGCTGTGTCCCATACAATTGAATGTAGGAGGGGGGACTAGTTGTAGGATGTTGGGAATATTTAGATTTAGTACCTTATATACCAGTTAAAAAGGCTTTATGAAACTAGAAAAACCCTCAAAGTCTGCACTAAAAATTCTCTCTTTCCTTTTTTATTGCAAGAGAACTTTTGTTTCCATTTCTTCTAATGGTCTTGAAATTGCAGCACCTGAAAATCCAGCAGATTCTTTTTTATTTCATAAGCAGTATGTTTGTCTAGAAAAATAACCTTTATTTCTGGGTCTGCTGTCTTGTGGTTAGTCTTTGGTGACATAAAAAGTGCAAACTCCTTACCTGAGTGGCCCTAACTATTTGAAATTTAACAATCAACCTGCTGAAATACAAAAACAAGCAGAACATAGTTAACCCCCGCTCACTTGGTTTGGAACTTACAAGTCCAGCAAAAGTATAAAAGCTTAAAACATTTCAAACTAAACATTCCTTTTGGTCTAAAGTTACTATAAAATTTCATGATTCATTACATGAACTTCAGTCCAAAGTTCTCATTACAGAGGCTCCAATATAATGGTATTATAAACAAACCAAAAAATTACAATGAAGAATTTGTTGCGAGAAATGAAAATTTGGAACACAAATACGTACCCCTCAAGACTGTAAAAAGTTTACCCAGCTTCATACATTACCTAGATCTATGCTATTATCTTTTTACCTACAGTGAACCAAAGGTAAATTTTCTCTAGATTTAGCCTGCTGAGTAAACCAATTGTCTGTGTTAATCTTGATACAACTATGAAATAATTTATACAACCACAACTTAAAAAATGTGTTTTCTGTTTCAGGAGCAGGTTGATCTTTCTAAAACACACTGTTTGGAAGTAGCAAATCCCAGGTTAATGTCTTTGTTTTCTTAAAATATATCCCTCCCATAACTCTGATTAACAGCGCTGAAAAGCACTGACGATTATTTTGATCACTAGTGGCTGATGTCACTCCACCAATGGGCTTTTTTGCAGTTTTATTGTACTGTCCCTTTACCTTGAGAAGGATCCAGGATCTGAGAGTCACACATCAAGCCCAAGTTTCATTTGAACAACATAACCCTGGTAACATTTTATACAGTGTCACTTCAGGCAATACAACTGAAAGCTGGCATTAGCTGATCAGATACCAAGGATGTGCAAGGCTGGACACTCCTTGTGACAGGTTAAGTTTTTCACTCTTCTCTGATTTCTAAAGTTCTAGTTCTAGCAGGAACTAGCAGGAACTGCCCATGGCAGAAGGAATTGGGACTAGTTGATCTTTCCAAGGTCCTTAAGGTCCTTTCCAACCCCTTAACATTCCATGATTCTATGATTCTCTAGGCAAAACAGGCCCAGTTGCTGCTCCTCACAGGAGATAGTCTAGGCCTCTCATCATCTTCGTAGCCCTCCGCTGGACCCTTGTCTCCTCGTCTCCCTGCTGAGGAGCCTGGACTGGACTCCAGATGTGGCCTCACTAGGGCTGAGGATGTGGCTCACTAGGGTTGAGGACCTGCTGGCCACACTATGCCCAATGCACGCCAAGATACTGCTGGCCCTCCTGGCCGCAAGGCACACTGCTGGCTCATAGTCAACTTGTCATTCAAGTCAACTTGTCATCCACCAAAACCCCCAGGTCTTTTCCTGCAGAGCTGCTCTCTGATAGGCCAGCCCCTGATCTGCACTGGTACTTGGGGTTGTTGCTCCCCACGTGCAGCACTTGCCCTTGTTTGAGCTCATTAGGTTTCTCCCCAGGCAATTTTTCATCCTACTGAGGTCCTGTTCAATGGCAGCACAGCCTTCAGGTGTACCAGTCACTCCTCCCAGCTTTGTATCATCAGACTATAGGCATTTTTCATCCATTGAGGAGACCCAAAAACAAAATTCACTGCTCCAAGACACAATGCTGGTTTGTGAGTATCCAAAGTCCTGTGGACCCATAAATGGACGAATGCCACATGTTCACATCTCTATGCAGTTTATCATCCTTGACATACACAGACAGGCAGCTTTAAAGAGGTATTTCAACTAGTGTCCAAGGTAGGTAACCTACATAAATTAGAAACATTTGAAATGGAAAATTTCAGCTTCTGATGTACCTTCATTCTGCATCAACAGGTACACCTTATGTCTCTCTGGACATCCTAAGTGTAAAATTCTCAATTAGACAGAACATCAAGCTTACACACTGTAATTTTTGAGTACACAACTCATGAAAAAATACAAGCAATGAAGGTGAAACAAGTATTATATCATTTGAAGGTTATGGTGTCACACTGAAATAATGTACTTCTACTTGAATTATGTATTCGCTTTTCTAAAATTTATCAGCCCTGTATGATAGGATGAACTGAAATAACATACAGCTTAAGGACTGTTTGCATAAGTTGACAAATAACAATTATATTCATAGGATAATCTTTCATCTCTACGTACATGAACAGTTATGCTTTTCTTCTGAGCATTTTTAAATAAACACCTAGTGCATTTGGACAATAACTTGTGTTGTGCTTTCGAAACGGTATTCTTCAATTTAGTAAACCCACTAAAACCACATGCTGCTCCCCTTCTCCCCTTCCTTCCACCCCGAGTGCACCACAGCAAGGAGTTGGAGGCACAAAAGATAAGGACTGTGGGTTGAGGTAAAAACAATTTACTGGAAACAGCAATGAGATAAGAAAACAAACAGTAGCTGCAACAATACCAATGACAGAAGGAACAGGAAACGTAACTTTTCACAAGAATCCCCCTACCCAACAACAGACAATAGTGGATGGCTCTCTGCCATGTTTATTTGTCTGGAAGAAGCCCCTTCTACTTAGGAGACAGTCCCTTTCCCCAGCCCCTGGCAATGTTGTGAAGTGGTTCAGAATAACCTCCACGTCCAAGACATGTGCCCTCCTGGCTACCGCAAAAATCCTGTCCTGGCCTGAACCAGGAGAACTTTTCATTGATATTCTTAAGGGATGAGGCAAATCCATCGCCCAACATAGTATACTGTATGATAAATGTATGCATTTTATGCCAAGAAATAGCTATGACCCACGTAATTAACTTTTTTCTTTAAGCAAAGACTGTGACATAAGTTTGTTGGGGAGCAGTGACCAAGACAAGAACAGGAGGAACAGCACTGTGTAAATGTTTCAGCTGTTTTTCTTAGACAAAACAACAAGAGCAAAGGGAATTACTAACAGCAATTAAAAAAAGAAGTGCTGGGGTGGTCTGCTCAACAGCAGGGTACTTAGATGGAGCGTAAATGAACAGCATTTCCACAAGGAATATGGGCCCAATGCTTACCATGGCAACCTGGCATTGGACCAATATGGAAAATTGACCCTGAGGGAACAAGTCCACAGAGATGTTCTTCTCTTATCTGAGACAGCATTGTGTGACTGGGATTGGTGCCACGTGAAGCTGGCAAGTCAAGGTTTTAGAAATATGCATGTATAGCTACCAATAAAATGTATCAAGCATGAATGTTTTCTGCAATATCATGCAGAGTCATCTACTTAACTGGTCCTGCATGGCTTATTTCAATCTCCACCCTTAAAGACAGACTTTAAAAATAAACTATCTATCCAAAGAATGGGTGACTAGTGACAAAACTTGATTTGCAGGGAATATGTATAAAGTAATAGGTTATCCAACTTGAATAAGATACCTCAATAGAACCCATATGAGTGGGTATATTTTATCTTTACTCCTCGGGTATTCAAAAATAATCTTCTTTATTTTGCTAAACTTCTATTTACTTTGCTAAATAATCTTCTTTACATTGCTTTTGCAAAAACAGCAAAAGCAACAATGGTACTCTTCATGATAAAAACCAAAGCAAGCTAAGCCAAAACATCCCACTGTATAGTTATAAGGAGTAGTAGCAGTAACTGCACAGATTCCAAAATATTCATCAGCAGAACCTGGCCCCAAGGGAAGTAGATTGATCTGAAAGAACAAAAGGGAAAAAAGGGTAATTAAAATCATCACTGCATAAAATCGGCTTTTCAGAGAGAGATTGAAAAGTTTATGCTAATGATGACCTGAAAATGGACCGCAGTTTATTGATTTTGTCTTAAGAAAAGGCTCAAGTGAAATATATTATAAATTACATTAATTATATATATGAATTTTCATTTACCCTATAGCTAAACAAATGGCAAGAAAAACCCTCCTGGTGGTGTTTAGCCACTCTACTTAGAAACTTTGAAAAAATCAGCAAGTTCATCACAGCTGAACAGCAGAGGAAACACATCAAATGTCTTTTTGAACTATTTTTTTCCAAGAACCTCTTACAAGACTTCACTGACAGTGGATGCTTCTCCTAGCATAAGCAGACTACTGTTAGTTGCTTTGAAATACTATCTAAATAATCAAATAATAATTTAGTTTTCTGTGATTTTGTATCAAATCTTATTTTGAGTAAAACAGATATTTAATAAAGAAATATTCTTGTGAAAGAACCTTAAGAGTTTTGAAGAATAAAAAAAATTAGTAGATGAGGAAGAAATGCTCCAAAATCCACAGCAGGGGATAAATATGATGAAGAACAACCTTAAAAAATTATGACCCATAATCCACACAAAAATGATCTAAAAAGACCCTATCACTTAAAAAACACAATACTCATGGTCTGTGAGATTTCAGTTCTAAGGAAATGAGTTCTAACTACTAAAGACTTCCTTCGAGTGAAAAAGAAACAGAAACAGATCAAGAAAAGATTTGAGAGAAGGCTTAAACAATTTACTCTACTTTGATATAATCTACAAATATATTATGCTGTTTATTCCAAAAGACTTCTGAGAAAAATGGGACTTTTCAAAAATTGCAAGTTGCTATTAAAATGCTATTTAGGAACAAACGCAGCTATTTATATTCAATGCTATCTTAACAATAAAATGTCCCAGTTAGTTCTCAAAGAGCTAGAGCAGACATATTTCTCTAGCAAGCAGACAAAAATATGTATTTCAATATAGATATTGAAACATTACATTATAGTATGTACCTATGTTTGATATGAGAATTATGTTCTACCAGTGCCTGTTAAAAAAGGTTGCCCAGAGCAGTTGTGGATGTCCCACCCCTGGAAGTGTTCAAGGCCAGGCTGGATGGGGCGTGGAGACTCCTGGTCTGGTGGAAGGTGTTCCCATCTGTGGCCAAGGGGAGCTGGAACTAGATGACCTATTAAGTCTTCCTGACTTAATATTTGGACCACGCTGAACCAGCTAGTTCCTAGCTGGAACTAGATTTGGGTCCCTTCCAACCCAAAGCCAGCACTCTGTGATTCCATGAATTCACTTGAGACACAATGCAGTCATTGGTCATAGTCAGAATGGGTTTACAAGGGAAATTCCTGCTCAATCAATTTAATTTCCTTTCAGCTTTATAATTCAGAGTCAAACCTGTGTTCTGATTTTATTGTTCAAACATATTAAAAATGCATATATATCTTCAAAAGTATATAGCAAAGAAAAATCTAGTCCACTGACACCACCACATGGAAACACATTAATTGCCCATGCAAAACCAAATGGAAGTCAAACACCGGTCACAAATGAGCCTGGCTGAACAACCTTAAGCATTTTAAAATTTTCTTCCAAGTGTCAGTACTCCAGAGAGAGAAATATAGTAAATGTGAATAAAATGTTAATGACAACAAAATATATTCTTGACTAGCTTTATACTTTGACAGTCTTATATAAGCTTACAGGACTGTACTGATCAAATGTTCTCTGTTAAATTACAAAATATCACCTTCATTTATGTTCAGTCTTTGATAATGTCTATTCTCTCATTGCTGTAGTCACATTCAAGGTGATCTTTATGAGATCCTTTCAGATAGTATATTGATTCCCTACAATGTTTTAGGCAACCTTAAGCACTAGTCAAGAATAAACACAAATCCTAGTTGCATCAAGGCCTTTTAGAAAGTAATTTTCTTTTTTTCTCTGCTCTGCATGGCATATCTGCCTACAATATTTTTGTGTTATGAACTTGGCTCTCAGCTACGATATTCATTCATGGATAAATGTCATGCCCATATATTTTAAGTAACACCTTCCCCTTTATATTTTCTTCCAATGAAAATAATCATTGCTTCATCACAGGATATAAATATTTTCTTTATAACTACAGTGTGAAACTGAAGCTGGTTTTAATCATTGTGTCAATGAAATTCTGATTAGCAATGACAGAGATCTTGTTTCCCCAGTGCAGTAACTGATTCTTGCCTTCAGATTGGGGAGCAAAGGAGCAGTTCTGATTGTGCAAATATAAATGTTTACAAGAGGCCCATATTGTAGGTCACTGTTTTTAAGCAAGGCCCAATTTAAGAGTCCTGAACTTTGCCAGAATAGCTAAAATAGCTTATTAAAGAATTTTAACTGACTGGCTTAGACTGCACAACAGTGGATATATGAATCACTCAGAGACCAAAACGCAACCATCTTTATTGTCTATTGTTTAGCTATTTCATGACAGGTGGGTGGAATAACTTGGTTCTGTGAAATGTTAACCGTGAGCTGCTTTATCCTCCCTTCCACCCATAAACCTGTGCCATAATAAAAAGCAGTCTGTAGATACCCTACTATTTAGCATGCCTTCCTTTGTCACTGGGTAGCTCCTGCCACCCTTATAATCTTTTGCTCACAACAAACCTTAGTAGCATTGGCTACACTTGCCAGTGTTCACATATAAAACTCCTTGAAGTTCAGCTTTTCTCTGCAAAAGCTCACTGTGAAGCTCCACAAGCACTTCTCACAATAATTACCATTCTAGATGCACTCAGTTTAAAGTAGAAGAAGTGAGTTTGTTTGTCACTTTTAGCTTCATAAACACAAACACCCAGAGTGCCCCAATGAGTCCTCTTTGTATTGCATACTATCACCTGGATAGTGCCTTTAAAACAGGAGCTTTTAAAGCCCTGGTGACATCTTCTATTACAGTCATATCATGTGTCCCACACCCTCCCTCATCTCGTCGTGCCCACCCCTTGGCATGAAATTCTCAATACTTGTTAGGTAACACACAGAGATCAAGAAACTGTCCTCCAGTTAATGGAATTAGCCACTCAATAATCTAGCTCTCACATTTTTCTTGATAGCAACTGCAGGCTTGACTATCAGTGCAGTTTTTAACAAGAATTTTAAGTATCAGTTGCAAAATGTGACACACTTTTTGCTCAGGCAGGTGAAATGTGGCTAGAACTATATAAGCAATTCTGTTCTTATCCCTGGGAAGAATTTTTTTTCTTTAAAAATTGTAGCTGTAGCATTTGCTAACAAAATGCCTTGCATTTGAGCGGTGACAAAAATAAACTCTAGAATTCTGAAATTCAGCAACAGCAGTGACAATTAGAATAGCCTTTTCTACATCTCCTCAGTCCTTACTAGATGGTTGCTTTTTTTACCAGTTTGTCCCTAGGTCTACAATGAGCAGAGACCTCATTAAAGCTCACGGTGCATAGCAGAAGACTCCAGCCTGGTGGGTGTAATCTCATTTTTGTAAAAAAAATACATCACAATGAGTACTTAAAGCACTAAAAGATAAAATTTGGATTTTTTTTCATGCAGTGTTATGTCCTAAGGAGCATTTTAAAAACACAAGACATTTGTAGACTCAGCTTTTCAAACATAGATAATTTTTTATTTACTTCCTTATAAAATGAGGCCAAATCACATATATATTAAAAAAAATATCTTATGCCCTTCAAAGAAGAACAGCTAATTAAATGTTAAAGCAGAAGTCATTCAGCTAAATGGTAGAGTGCCAGCTGTACAAAGACACATGCACTTGTATTTCTTGTAACCAGTTAGATGTACTGTAAAAGATTACCATCCTTCTATTATTTTTACATTATTATTACTACAAAATCTGCAAGCCACGACAACTAACCATATACTTGTTGGTGAGCTGCTATCAGATGTCATGAGTTGTATATTGAACCCCAATGATGCAAAAGCCATCCCCAACGACACAAGCATTGGATTTCCACTTGTACCCATGTTCCCTCCCTTACATAGGGTACATTTGTACACATCAAAGTGTAAATACACAGAGATTTCTCTGTATAGCCCTGTGACCACAAATTCAATTTACCAACCAATGATTATTGGTCAATAATCCAATGATTATTTCGTCGCACGTTTGTTACTCATGCTACCATGCATGCAGAATGAATATGCAAAATGGAATTAGGTGGCAGGCTTGATTCTTTAAACTTAATACTAGATTCATTACATGTCTATTGGCCAAGATTCTGAGAAGTTTCTATTAAAATATCATGAAAAGAAGGACTGATGAAATGGTAGTGGGATGCAAAAAGGATCTTTATCTGCCTGATCTATGGACCCTCAGGTCCACATTTCTGAACAACAGTTTCACATGGAAAACAGGTCATCACCTGTTTATTTTAGAAATTTATTGAGGGACTACCAGGTAATACAAACAAAATAAAATATCCAAACATTGATCCTACTTTATTTTGAACTGGCATAGGTGACTGAGCACAATGATTTAATAAATTACTGCTTTGAGGGCTTATCACGTACAAATAACTACATAAATAAAAGTTATCCAGAGAAGAAAAAGGTTTAAGAAAGCAGTAGAAGAAAAGGATGATAATGGTATAGTATATTACAGATTCTTGGTGATATTTCAATCCATCCAGTATTGCTTAGTTCTCACTCATCATTCAGTAAAAAAATTCAGACCCTGCATTTTTCTAAAGAACAGAGGTCCATACAGCTCATTTTTGAACAGTTCTTACCACATTTTCAGTATCTTAAGAAAAAAGATTTAAAAACAACTCTGTGAGCAACACATTTAATTTTAAGAAGAGTTCTCAACATCCAGGGCTTCCTGTCATCCTGCAGAAAAAATACACCCAAACCCACTCTCTAAGATAGAGTGAACTTTGCGGATTCATAGTATTTGTACAATTAATATTTTATAGGTAATAAATTTTAATAACTCCCAGAGACACGATGGCACAGAACATTCACCAGAGGGTGGGCTCAGTCATGCCTGCAGTAGTAGATAAATGGGGTCAAGCTGCCATTCCACATTTCAACATATTTGACTTCCTCAACTCAGATTCACTTTTAATGCACCTCAAGATGCTGCTTAACTTGCTTTTTTTTCTCACTAAGGAGGAACACCCTGAATTTGAAAAGGCCAGTAAATATGAACTGGATAGTCACGTTCACCTAAACATCTCCTTTCTAACAGGGATCTCCTTTACAGGAAGGAGAGGACACTCTAGATTAATCCCTAGCTCTAGGAGCATTCCCAATCTCTTGTGGCAATTTTTTTGCTAAGTGTCCAGGAATCTGGTGTATCAGGTTTTCAAGACCCATAAGTGGCACTGGAGTCAGAGTGGTCTTCCAAATGTCAACTAAACAAGGTGATGTAAGAACTGTAGAGCAGGCAGCACCTAAAATCTCTCTCCTCATTCCAGTATTGATTTTGAACACAGAGTAGCATTTGGAGTGTCTAAAGCACATGGCAGAGCTTGGTAACTGAGAGGAAAGGTCTAGTCTGGTCCCCATCACAGCACAACTGTCATTCCAGACAGAGCCTTGGAGATCTGCCGCTGCATCCTTCCTCTAACGACCATGACTCAGTTGTAATTTACCTACCTATTTTTACTACACCTCAGTAGATTGCTTCAGCTTCAGCTGCCTGCAGAGAGCCTCCTGCCCTATCTTCTCTCCAGACTCCATGCTATATTGGTATTCAGGTGTGCAGTCTCAGTGGGAAGTTTCCCCTTCCCATTTGCAGTCTTGTGTGGATTCAACCATAAAAAACCAAAATTCAAGTGCCTGTCATCAGCAGCACTCATAAAACAAATCTATTGACCAATTTGAAATACTTCCACAGATCCCCACTCACAGTGTTTACATACCAAAGCTTTACTCAGAGATGCAACCTTTCTTCCATAGAAAAGTAGGTCAGGTAGCTAATAGAAAACAGATCAACATCTGAAAATACTTAACAGTGAAGTCAACAAGTCCATTCTGGAATATGAACGAAGTCTGAATTAATGATTTTCCTCAGGGACTGGTCATAAAGAAAAGCTTCGAAAGCGTTTTCACTCAATCAAGAAACTGCACTCTCTCAGATAGTTTGTCAATTCCACCTCATGATGAACAAACCTGTTACTTTGAATTTGTTTCACAATAGGTGTCTACTTGTTACTAGCATTTTAGGTAAAGAGAAGCAAAGCAGATAAGGAAAAAGGATTACATGGCTTGTATGAAACCCCAGCTCCACTTTAGTTTTGGGTAAGGAAAGAAAAATTGCTTTATTTGTGGTATTACACTGCTGCCTACCTAAGATCAGGTTAACTACTACCACAAACTTAAACCTTCAGTGTAAGAGGATTTAACAGTGAGAAAAATTCTCTCTAATTCTCTTACCTCTATAAATGGCTCCAATATGCTTACCAAAGGAGGAGCTTCTCTCTCTTAACCATGGGTATGCTTTCAATCACATTAATTGCTCCACCTTCTTTCTGCCTTCTCTCACATTGTTACAGCTTTAGATTCACTCAAAGTCTTTCTACTGCAATTAAAACTTTCTGCAGGGCCATCTCCTTTGTATGTACCTATTGCTGCTCTAAACAGAGCGGCTAAAAAAGGCTCTTAATTCATGATTTAAAAAATTTATTCTCTAGACCTTTTATCTCCATTGCGACAGTGATGTAGCTAGATCTGGAAACAGAAAGCCAAAACATGGAATGCTTTGCCACTTGAATGGTTACATAATTTTAGGTGTTAATTATCAACTAGATGTATTTTACTCCTTCAGGAAAACTGTGGGACTTGTTGCAGCCCTCTCACAGATGGAAGGCTCCACCTTACGCAGAGCACAATCCCAGGTTACAATGCACCTTCCCACAAAGTCTAAAGTAATCACTACATGAAAACAAAATGCAGAACTTGGGCTCCAATGCAGTATGTTCAAGGATGGCAGGATGCCATAATTTAATTGTTTTCAATACAGCAATTCCACATACTGCAAACAATTCTCTCAGTGGAACAGACGATATCTGAAAGATCATCTTAACTTTGAAAAACTCTTGCAACAGGAAGGAAAATACTCCTTTCTCCTCCAAAGCTATTTGTTTCACCATCTTGTATAAGGTATACCAAACAAATAAATGTTAAAACTTAAAAATAATTAGAGAAATTTTGTGACGACAGTAAAAAGTTGGTATTTTCAATAAAACAATATTTATACCTCCTCTAGCTCTTACACTTACACTGTTGAGAGACAGATTTTGTTCTGTTGTGGTCATATAAATTGAGTTCAGGCCCTCTGTTTTGGATTGAATTACTTCAGGCTTACTAGCATAGCCAAGATCAGAGGCTGACGAAGTGGCTCTCCCAAAGGGAATCATGAATACAGAACACCAGAGAAGGAATCAACTCTCTGCAGGTCCAGCCTCCTACCACACTCGTCGTCATTAATGAAAAATGCAGAATATCATCTGATTCACCGATGAAGCAAAATACTGTATTTTCAAAGTCTTCCTGACTTAACATTTGGACCACGCTGAACCATCTCATGGTCTGATAGTGTCATAATTCATGCTACAAAATGTGCATAGCACACAAGAAGAAGGCTCAAGCTATCTGAAGATAGGAAATACTAGAAAAAATTTTCGTCTCTGATGTGCATACATTATGATACAGCTGTGAATTACAAGACTCAATTATTGCTCTCCACAGAACTCTACCTCACATAACACACAGGGTGAGTGGTGTTCATTAAAAAACAATGAATCAATAGCTTGTTTTATGCTAGTTGTTCAGTGCTTGGCCTGGAGTCTTATTTACTATACATACTACATGATACTGCTCTAAAAAGAGAATTCTTAATTTTCTCATTAGACATTTTAGGTTTTTTTTAAATATTCACTGGTATTCTAATATTTAAAATTATGAATATACTTGTTTTTGCAGTATATTAATTAGATAAGCATATACCAATTTGAGAAAGCAGCAGCTGGTGAATAGGGAGACTAAAGTTAAAGAAGTAAACCCCTTCAGAAGCTTCCTTAATCAGATTGTTTACCTTCTAAAATGCTGATTTGTTAGTTGTTTATGAAAACAATTTTGATGAAACCTAAAGGATGATAATTTTAAGATGTTTGCCATTTCCTGACCATTAAAAGCTACAGAAAACTCACTACCAGGGAAGAATGACTCAGCTACAACAAAAGAAGTGAATGTTTCAAGCCTCTCACAGACCCCAAGCAGGCAACACCAACTGGTGACCAAAAATTCCAAGCAACTAGCCACCCTACTAGCCATGAAGCAGTTGTCTCTACAGCACACGTGCAAAATACAGTGTCCTTGGGGTCAACCTCCATGACAATGGAAGGATATGTACGTCTGTGAATCAGGGAACCCTTATGAACCACCAGTGTTTTACAGAGTATCTCAAGTTGGAAGGGACCCATAAGGATCATCAAGTCCAACAGCCTGCTTCTGCATGGACTATATAAAGCTAAACCACACAGCTAAGAGTCATTCAGAAACTCCATGAACTCTGGCAGTCTTGGTGCCCTGTTCCAGTGACTGACCACGGTCTCAGTGAAAAACCTTTTGTTCACATGCCATCTGAACTTCCCCTGAGTCAGTTTCATTCCTTTGCCTTGTGTCCTATTGCTGGTCCCAGAGAGAGAAGACCAGTGCCTGCCTGCCTTTTACCTGCCCTAAGAAGATGTGGATGGTGATGGGGTCACCCCTCAGCCCCCTTCTCCAAGGGGAACAAAACAAGTGACCTCAGCCACTCCTGTGTGTCTGGCCTTTGAAGCCCTTCACTGTGTCAGTCACTCTTGTCTGGACGTGCTCAAGGACTCTGATGTCCTTCTAGGAAAGAGGCACCCTGACACAGTACTTAGGGTAAGGCTGCACCAGGGCAGTGTAGTTTGCTCCAAAAGATGATGCTAAGGGTTAAAGGGCATTTCCCCCTCTTGCCTCTAGTATGTTAATATGACTGATGATTTGGGCAACTTGGTGTACAGCATAGCTCTGACAAAGCAAGTCTGGATGTGGTGAATTGCAGCATGGGAGCATGAATGCTTTGATCAGCTCTGACTTAGAAGAAAATGTCAGCTGAGAAGACTGAGACAGTGAATTACTGGATTTGGTTCCAGAGTTACTTTGGAATCCCTTCTAAGCTGCCATAAACAATGTGTTACATGCACTTGCTAGCATGACAGGCGTATCTACACTTGGGGCAAAGCACAGCAGATCTGAAGAGCTTGGTTACTGGGCTTAGGAGTAACACAGTTTAGTTTTGGTCATGACTTCAGTTTGGACAATATGATTTACTATTCTCAAACCTTCATTCTGTAAATGAAATTCTTTACTAAAATCTTCCAGGAGCAGTTATTGATAAGGAAATCTTGAGTTTTGGGGAAAAAAATTGGTCCAAATTATTCAAATTTTAAAAAGCTATCATCAATTGTAACTGGGAGTCCTATGGTACCAGGATATAACACTGATTTCGTGTATACACATTAATGTAAAAGGTGTTTGTGCAAACAAATGAGAGGCGTTACATCCACTAGGAATACAAGTATTTTTAAACATAAAATTATCACTGTAAGTTAATACTGATATGTTGGTAAAGGACTATAAGGAAACAATTCAGTTTGAATGACACATATATAATTTGCTGGAGAATTACTGTTGGACTTGTCAGCCTACACTAAAGGGGAAATTATTACTGTCTTTATTACTCTACAATTTAGATGGGGACCACCTCATTCATGCATTATGAAGTAGATTTTAACATGCTCTTCCCCCAGAAGACCTCACCTATACAGACAGGTTTACAAAGTGACCAGTAAATGGAACACAGGTTTCAGAGGCAGCCGAGGCAGACATCACATACTTTCCACCTTGCCCCGGTGGGTGCTTTGTGAGGAGAGCTGCTGTGCTTGTTTAACTGCTCACTTGACAGAGCCCAGCCCTAGCAGAGGATGAGTGCTGCAGCCTGGCCAAGGCTCCTGGCCCCCAAGGCTCCAGGGGCCATGCCCTCAGCCTTCAGGCTACCCCAGCACCCCGCTGTGTGGCCAGCTATGCATCCACTGCCGGACCAGGCACACGGGCAGCTGCCAGCTGCACACTGCTGGGATGTGCAACTCCCACCAGCTCAGCACGAGGGGCTCTGCCCTGGGTCTGGGGCTCACAGGACACACCGTCCCACGCGACACTTTGTTCAGCATGTTGTCACCTGCTGCTGCGGTTTCCACTGCTCACTATGCTGCAGGGTGGTTTTATAAACTGCTTCAAGAGCACTTGAGGACAAAGAAGCTTGTATTTTCTCACCCCTGTTCCAGTAATACACAACACATTTGTTCAGGGATTCATTAGCAAAGTGCTCTTTAACATAAACCTAGAGAAAAAAATCCAGCAGTGGTTCCTTAAGCTATTGCTCCACTAACATTGGGAATAACTAGTCTGCAGGATGGAGATTGCAAAATGCTTTGTCCTTTCTACTTTGCAAAGCATTATAACTCATTAACAAGCCCAGCTAATTGAATTTGATTTAGTGTCAACACTGTCACAATCACACAGAAGCACACCACTCAAATTTCAATCCTGCTTGCTGTGATCATTAAGTCCCATTGTCAAACAGAAGCTCTGCCATTGTGGTGCAGGTTGTCAGATCAGACTCACAGGGGCTCTGCATTTCAGTTGCTATGTGAAATACACAAAAAGTAACAAAACTACCACCTAAAATATAAGATTAATAGAGAAATTAATTAGTTAAAATTACATTAATAAATGCTGCTGTTGGCTGCTTCTTCCATTTCTGATCTCAGTTGTCCTCTTCAAAACACAAAACCCTGTAGACCAACAGAGATTTGAAAGAATGACTGTGCTAGGAAAATGACAGTATTTCTTTTTTCATATAAATCTCCTTTCAAATAAACAGAACAAAAATATGGAAGGAAAAGGTGGATTCAAAGTACATCACTGATAACTACAGAGCTTTTAATATACTGAGCTTGCTGGTAGATTTAGGCTAAATTTTTGTTTTGTCTCTTTGTCCAAATCAAATAGCTAAGCAGCAAAAAATTGTTTCAAATACTCTGTCTAGGGGCTTTTGGTAAACAATAATACCATTACTAGTAATAAAATGAAGCCAAAGAAAACTAAATTCTAAGAGCAAATATTCTTTAGATTCTGACCCTTAATGAAACCTAAAGGAAAATATTCAAAGTCTGAAGGCTCTGTTCAGAAAGAATCATTCATGGGACTGACCATCCAAGCTGACTTTCCACTTTGGCCCTGGAAAGTGGAAATCACTGGCCTGAGGAAACGCACTCTTCATTTTTAAGAGTAGTGAGTATTTAATCACATATATAAGGCAGAGTTTCTTCCCTCTCCAGAAGGAGAAGTTCAGGAACCACTGGAGTTTCATGATACTCCCTCACGTTTTTTTATTTTAGTATTTTACATGCAGGCACAAATCTATCCCTCATGTGTGTGCTTGGGGCTTCTCTACCTCAGCAGCAATGTCATTAAATCTGTATCTCAAAGATCACAGGAAAGTGACATAAATACTGAAATACTAGAAAACTACGAAGTCATATTCTTGCAGTTGGGAGACACCTTATTGACACCAGCCTATACTGTAAATCTATTTAAATCTCCTCTGGAATCTCACCTGAAAACTAAAAAAAAAAAAACAACCAAAAAACCAAAACCCAAAAAACCCTCAAACAAACAAAATAAACAATCAATCCAAAAATCCAAAACAAAGAAATAAAAAACATAATCAAAATACTCCCCAAAGCCACAGTGGAAATACTGTGATCTGACAGCTTACCACTTTATGTTCATCCTGCTCTCTGTCATTTTCCACAGCTAAGTTCCTGCATTACAGAAATTCAGTCATTATGTCCTCAATTATAGACTATAAAATTTGTATGACAGAATTTCACCCCATTTTTATTCCTATTATGGCCATGTCTGTTTTTCCTATACTAGATTCCAAACATTCTCCAGATAAATAAAGCTTCTCACTTTTGCTGTGTCAATACATCCCTAATAATCATGCCATAGTCATTAATGGAAATATGTAATAAAGTCAGCAAAGAAACTGATGCCCAGAAACTCCCCTAGAAAAATTATTCTATTCAGTCCATTACCGTATGTCCCTGTCAGCAATATATCACTTTGTCTTACATGGAATCCCAAAACCCTGAGTTGAAATAAATCCAAGTTCATATTCTAGATTAATCCATCTTTTCCACTGGTAACTGCCTGTTTATTATCTACTTGTGTTTTGAATGATACTTACCATACACTGGAAATTAACTTAAAAAAATCACGAATTATTTCAGGGAAATGTTCCTCTCACAAGAATACACTCTCTGGAGGTATCAAGAGCTTTCTGTGAAGAGGTGGAGGCAAACCAGATCTTCCCAAAGATGTGCTTTGCCACACCCACACGTGAAACTGGGCCTTAAGCTGAGCTCTTGTGGAGCTCTAACCCAGCACTGTTCTGTGCAGCCTGGACAGAGCCTAAATGTCTCCCCTATGAAAAGGTAACTGACTAATTTTTCCAAGTTTCATTTCTAACATCACTGTTCATTGGCGTCACACACTGAGTAATTTTCAGTTGTGTAGAATTTCCTCTGGGAAGTTACAGCCTCACTTTTTCAAAAGCTTTGGTCCTAAGAATAGTGCAGTAAAGTATTGAGGAATATTTTGATATTCAGAGGAAAGTCCATTCAAAAGCTGCATTACGTAAGTGTGTCTAAAAATACTTACTGCTGGTCCAACGTATAGACATACTTCATCTCGCAGAAAAATAAAGCAAAACAACATCTGAGCAATATGCATGCTCTTCCGTCTCGCAACTCAAAATCTTTAGGGTTAGCTCAATTTTTTTTTTCCCATTTGTTGATGCTAAAATGCTGTTGTGAGGTTTTTTAAAATGCAGAATGTCTCCCACATCCTAGGAACTTGCTAGTCTTCTTCTTCAGTCTAGAACACATTTTCTGATGATCCTGCAGTCTGTCCTTTCCAGATAGGCAATGAGTACAATAACTTGTCTGTTGGACAGTTCTTTGTCTCGTCCATCAGATTCCAAATTTCCTTCTTCCCTGCTGGGCTGGAAATGATTCAGCTTTGATAAGAGGCAGTACTGTGCTGCTTACAGATTGCTTTCACTCAGGCTGGCCATTTCCCTCCTCTTTTCATCAATCCTATGGACCCTTATCCTTCGTCTATAGGAACGTCCTTCCCTATGAGATTTTTCACAACAAATTGCTGTCACTTCTCCAGAACTGGCTTGTAGAAACTTACCAACCAGCCCTGTGTTCCCTTTTCCCTCTGATCCACCTTGAGTCCACAAAAGTGTGCTCTTACTATCCAAGGTCAGAATAACGTGATTGATCACTTGCTATCTTTTGTCCCTATCCTACTTTGTGCATAGAGAGACTCAAGATGCTTCTACATTTTTTATCTTTTCCACATCCAAATCTCTGGGTGGGAGAAGAACTCAGAAACCCGTTTTAAGCATTTGCTCCCCAAATTTCGTGTGGGCTGCTGCCTCACTTCATTCTTGCCACCGTCTAGACTATTCTGTGAAAAAATCTAGTCCTTATGTACAAGAAACAGACCAGACGTCTCAGTTGTCTAGTACCTATTTTTAAACTGTGCAACTTTGTGTCATACCAGTTAGCAACAACTACACAAAGTATAAAAAGATGTCCATTTTTAAGCTGCCGAAATCCAACCACTTACGTAAGACATGACTAATTACCAAGAGGAAACCAAACTTCCACAGTACAGTTTTGCTGTTCTAAGTTCTGCACCATTCTCCACATCGTCTGGCCAGAGGACCTAATTGCCAATTGCCTGACTGGCATTGCAGGGATACAAAGACTGGTTAAGATCAACAAAATCACCAGAAAAAAGGCTGCTGTTGGTCCTTATTTGGTTTGATGTTTTCTGATGTTTCTAAGATTTTTACACCTAATGACTGAATTATCTTTACACTGGGGGATTACAACTGCTGGTATGGCACTACAGTTTATACGTAGAAAATACTTTGCATTACATTTACAGATAAAAAATAGTACACAGCCCAGATTTTTTTCACTAGAAATGGCTTTCAAAGAACTGCAAGGGAAATAAATTGTGAAAGAAAATAAATATATTTTTCTTCATTTCTGCCTAAATATGCATAACCTGATACTTTCTAAAGGGCCAGAAAGGCTCATAGAAGATTCGGAGCTGAAAGGGCCCCACAAGAATCAAGTCCAACTCCTAAGTGAATGCCTCATATGGGGATTGAACCCACAACCCTGATGTTATGAGCACCACGCTCTGACTGAGCTAAATTATCCCTATTTTCAGAAGGCAGATGATGAAAACACCATAATGGGACTATTTAATATATCTCTCCTGATCTGAAAAGATTTTGCATTAAATGTTTACTGCACCAAAACTTTTTTTGTAAGTAAAGAAGATCAAGTATTTACATATACATTTTAGTTATTGTCTCAATAAGACCTTGGTATTTCAACATGACAAAAACTCAAGACTAAGTCAGAAGTGCAGTAAGTCACAATGGTATTATGCCCTTAACACTGACATGGATGTTTCTAAGACAATTCCTAAAGCTGTATGTCACATCAGTAAATAAAAAAGCAATTCTTAACAAAGAGTAAGTAATTTCGGACCTGAAATCTTTTGGTCATGGTATTAATGTTCAAGAAATGTGTTAATGAACTGTACTGTATGGTCTAAGTATCATACAAAACAATGAAGACGTATTTTTGCGTTCAAGTCTAAGGATCAGATGGCACCATGGAAAACACTTATGTCTACAGTTACCAAATAGCATAGAAATTTCAAAAGAACTGCAGTATGAAGTTCTACATGGTTGCCTCTCAAGCTACATACTTTTTAAGGGATGTGGTCATTTTTCAAACTTTGCATGTCAACAATTTTAGTACTGCCATAAGGAACTTCATATTAAAAATATTCCAGAAACTGTTTATATGGTGAACTGTTCATAAAATAGTTCTCAGGTAGCTACCACTTCAGCTCAGCATGACAAACTTATCAGCACAGCTGGAAGTTGTGGTATACAACTTGTGAAGTTTGTAGAAAGGGGAAAGAGCCTTTGACAGATTGATTTATAGGAATACCTGCTTAGATTCAAAAAAATCCCAAAAACGCAAATAAAAACATATGGCTTCATCTCTAGATCTGGCAAGCATCATATAAATATATCTGTTCTAAAGCAGGGAACAGACACTCAAACTCATATACAGAATCTTGAATCTGCCAATTGAACTGAGAACTCAAGTCACAGAAGAAGTCGATCTCAATCACGCCTGGCCAGGTACCTGGCTTCAGCTACTGCAATCCACTGACTGCAAAGGATTGCTGAAGTTGTTTTAGATGTGGTGGGAAGGTATTTTTCTACCCTGTGGAAATTTTGGGCATTTCTCAGGCCTTCTCATTCTGTAATAGGGAATTATCTCACAGAATCATCCGAGCTGGAAGGCACCCACAGTCCAGCTCAAGTCAAGTCTAGCTCAACATCAAGTCCTGCTCTTCAGGGAATGACCCATGCAGGGATCAAACCTGCAGCCTTGGTGTTAATTAGCACCATGCTCCAAACAACTGAGCTAACCTCTGTGGCTTAAATTCAAGGTCTCTTTAGATGCAATCTATGAAAAATAAGTCAGATATATCAGCTTTAGAATAGCTCAGGACTTGGGTAAATCACTTACATGACTGTAACACAATTTAATTCTCTGTCCTGCTTCTTCCAAGAGAAGATAAAATCTGCCTTCTTGTAATGAAGATGATCTCCTCACTACTTGGCTATTCTGTCCCACTTAGGGTTATGCTACCTTGAGCTAATATTTAAATACTTCTTGCAGTAAAGACTCTAACTACTTTACACCAAAAGTCCATTTGGCTAGTTTACCCTTCAGCAAACACTGTTTCCCACAGGAGAAGGATTTGCTAGTTCTCACTTTCTGTCTTCAGGGCTTTTGTTCTCCTTGTAAATGTGGCATGCCTGTTCCCATAGGCAATTTTCATTTTAAATATTAAACATTTTCAGATTGAAAAAAAAGAACAAAAATCACAGGATATGTGTCATCAACTCAAAAATTCAGGAATCTCAACAAAAATCAATTGCTTTTCAGAATTATAGTTGTCAAACTTACTTCACCAATATGGACATGGGTGCAGGAAAAGCGATTTCAATACAGTCTATCTCACTGAAATACTACTTTATTTCATAGTGTCATGCCAGATTTGGTTATAAAATATGAAAAAATTGGGGACCTACAGGTGCATAAACTAATTTAGAGGAACGTAAGGCAAAAGTTCTTTTACTCTCCCAGACTTTAAAGTATTTTTTCTATTTGGGTTTAATATCACTTCAGTAATGATACTTAATAGTATTACAACTAGATTTGCCCACTCAAACAGTTTTGGCTCCCAATTCAGTGTTTATCAGCACGGTTTCTAATCACTGTCTGGTGGTTCTGTCTGACCCCCACAAGTTACTAGGTGACTTATACTGCAGAAAACACAGTTTACAGTTTTCTATTTGCCCTAATTTCCTGCTTTAAAACTAAGCTCTCTGAGTGACCGGAATGCTTTTGTGGTGGGTCCCAGCTTAATTCCAGCACTGACACTATCCCTCTTTCCTTGGGCACTCTCAGAGTTTGGAGACAAGCCCAGGCAAATCCAGTTACTTAATTAATAATACATCACAGTTATTTCAGAAAATGTCTGTGATTTCTTTAGGCTATAGTGTTTCTGTTAATTGTCTAATAAACTATCATGCACCAAAAGCCTTAAGAAAAGTGTGGATCATTCACACGTTTTATCTCAATACCATGACAACACAAAAATCCACTCTCTGTCTTTCTCCTGATATGACAAGCAAAAAAATACTCTGGGGCAAACCCTTAAAAAAGAAATTAAAAGACAGAGAAATCAGGCTCTAATTAGAAACTTACAATGGTAAGACTCAGTGAGAATTATTTTTTCACAGATTGGGTATCAAGTAGAATAGAATCTGCCCATTTTAATGTATTCATGAATTTATTACACCAGCTGGATGAAGCTATCAGCTGCATTATGAATCACTGAATCACTATCAGTTGTGTGGTGTCATGGGTATTTACACAATCTTAAATGCGAAATTTACAAAACAGCATATTAAAAAAAATCTGGATGTAATTCCTTTATTTACAGTATAATTCATTGGAAATAGGTCAAGTCTAGTTACAACAAGGCTGAGCTTGGTCCAAAGTTTATGTCTTCCCATATACAAAGGCATGGTATTTGTTGATTATTGTAGACTTTTCATTGTGGAAGATGATTTTGTTTGGGTTTTTTTGTTTGTTTGTTTGTTTGTTTTGCAGTTTTTCTCAACTGAAGTTGTGGGATGTTTTTTTGCTTATACTTTAGCATCCAGACATTGCCAAGATGCTTGCAGCTATTGCAACACAAAGCACATACCACCCACTGAATCTACTCAATGGGAAGACTGTCTCCACCCAAGTAATAACACTATACCTGTGTACTAGCCAACAAAACCTTGGCTGCTCTAAAACTACAGCTCAGTGTGATTATTGATTTGCCGGTTCTACCATGTATTATTAATTTATTAATCTGTCTGGCTGCAACTTGAAACTAATTAAACTAACTTAAAATTTATTTTCCACCATTACTCTTGCAGAAGGCTAAAACCATAGAGAGACTCTATGAGAGTGTCTCTATGAGTCTCTCCTATGAGACATAGGAGAGGTCATCTATTATTAATGAATAAACATCCAATGAGATTCATTTGATATGGTTTACTACCGCAGCTTAAATGCTTTATATGGATACAGGAGCATGCCAGAGCCAATCTGGTTCCATCTAGTAGAAGTTACTTGACTTGCTTGTAATTTAAATGCTTATAAAACATTACCAACCACACACTAATTTACATATCTGGTCATAACTGAATAAATCATTAACAACTGGTTAAATGTATCCGAATATAGGCTAAATAACCCACAACAGCATATGAGAAAGCAAAAAATTACTCAGGATCTCTAGAGACTGAGCTTAGATCCACAATGATTAATTTTTGCAGTGTTGGGTTCCCTACCCCACTCTAGTAACAGTTTGAGATTCATTAATACTTCTGAAATGACAAGCACGCCATTGGCAGGAAACAAGAAGAGCATCTTCATAAAGGTCCTTTTTTAAGACTCCTTGTGCTTGCATTGTAATATTAAAGGACAATGGTAATTTAAGAAAAAAAGGCCATATTCATGAGATAATGCAAATCTATGTGTTTACATTACGTAAGAGGTGTGTATGTACCTGTGTACACTCGTGCACGTGCATTCTTCCCTGCTCAGTTGCAAGAGATACAAATCACTTCTGTGGGTGAGAGGAGCGAGGGTATCTTGCCCTTCCCAGGTGTACCCTGCACTGCTTGCAAGCATTCCCTGCACCTGGAGCACCTTCCAATTCTCGCCTGTGACAGCGAGGCCTGTCACCACCCAGCTGCGTGTACCCCACAGGTGCCTGACCTGCAAAATCCATGCCAAGTAAAACTCCACACTTCAGATTCACACCTGTGGTACATCAATATCACACTGACCTCAATGGAGCTAGGAACTCGCCTCAGCTGAGAGCCTGGCCAAGTTTGCTTCTGTGACTTCGCATTTGAGAATTAAGAGATTAAAAATGTTATTTGTAGATTTTTCTTTAAACTGGTATAGAAGGTATTAGCAAAATCTTGCATATTTGTGAGATTAGGTACTTGTGATTTCCACTTTATATATAGGCTAGATTATTTATGAATACAGTCCCACTTTTACAGCATACCAGCTGTACAAGGATAATTTTTTAAAATGTCTCTGATGACCACCTCACCTTCCCTGCAAACATTCACCATAAAGCACCTTCACAGGGTTCAGAATATGACAGTGACAGCTTGCATGTATAGAGCAACATTTGCTTTTTTTCTGAATACACAATGCTGAGACTAATGAATTTCATTGTCTGGATCCTCAGCATGAATTCTAGAACACTGGAGGTTTAGAAATGCTTGCAATATATTTACTTTTCTTGATGACTTCAAGTAGTATTTTGTATTTAAAACATCCCAGAATGTTAAACAGCAGAACGTTTCTAATTTGCCATTTTTTGGTTTTGTTTTAAAATTTGAACAGAAGATTGAAAGCTACAGTTATTACGAAAAGAAATCTGTTATGTTCTAATTGGATCTTCTGGGGAGAAGAAGTGATAGTTGTGTTTATAGATACATTCATTTTGTCACTTTCCTGTATCACTAGATAAAATAAGAAATATTATCATCATCATCATATTCACATTGACTTTAATTTCTGTAAAATTAATGTAAATTAATGTTGCAGTCACAAATAGAAATGAAGCAGTTTTTATCTGATTCATTCATTTTTCAAAAAATGCTGTCTGTGCTGAGTTGTATATAATTTTGCATTCTACCATGTCATACATATTCAATATCATAACTGCAGACTGAATTTTGATGTGTTTCTACAGGCAGAGATGGGAGGATAATGGAGCCTATTAACATTTATCAAAATGATTAGCAGTTTTTGCTACTAAAACATCATAAATTGTTTTCCAATTCAACACATACAGCGCAGCTACAGAAGTTTTAACAGCCAAAATGATAATCACTAGTTAAAAAACTTCTGAAAGCTTTTTATGAGCAGACACCTAATCAGGTATTGTCTGCAGCAGATCAGCCAAAGAACTGCTTTCAGTCCCCGCATATAAAATACGGTCCTATGGTACAAGAAATACCCACGACCTGCAGCTCCCTAGCTTTCAGGATATTTTAACAGGAAGCTGAAACATGAGATGATGACCTGGTCAAAATGGGGGAGTGGGGGGAAAAAAAAAAAAAACACCCAAAGAAAAATCCAGATAACCAAACACACCATATTGAAGTAGGAGGGAGAATTGTTGGCTGATACTAATCTGGCAACCTTAACCATGATAACAGACTTTTATAAAAGCAACAAGCGTGCCATTAGGGATTTGAGGGCAGTTGTACAAGATACCTTTTTAATTTTTGCATTCTGTGACCTGCAAAAATTGTTCCTGCATCATAAACAAAAAATTTGTGGAGAGGTCTGCTAGGAGTTCAGAGCCTGTTACCAAATGCAACACTTCCTCTCTGGATATCTTCTACTGTCACACCAGGAAGTAATATCAATTTCTGCATTCCTGTAAGCATTATATAAAATTGTGTGCATGCTCCAGTGTGTGTGATTTTAGCAGTAACTTTCAAGTTTAAGGTCTTCAAAAGGCCTGATTTAGCTAAAACTAGGGACCTGAAATACCAGGTATTTCCTAAGACTTGCTCCGAATCAAAATTTTGCGGGAGGAAAAAGAAATAAGGTTTTTGCATTTTGTAGTTCTGCAAAATCCATAGAAGAATCAAGATGCAGCTTTGAAATTATGTTGTATTTTTGCCTGCCCTTCTTTTTGGTGTTGGCTTGGATTTTTTTCCTTGATAATAATAAAATCTGAAATTGCTTAACAGTACAGCTAAATACAAAAATGTACAAGTGTAGGTTAAATTCTCTATCAAAAAGAATTTAATAGAATTTCTCTATCACTCCTTTTAAATATCATTCCTAACCTTCTAACTGTTTTAATAAATTCAGCAAATTTTACATGGCCCTAACATTTCTGGGATTATACATTTTGACCTCAATTATATGACAACTATTTGATTACATAGTTACCACAAAAGTAGCTGAAATAATAGACCCACAGGATTCTTTAGTAATTTAAAATTATTGCAGATTCCATAAAACATTTTAGACTATTAAAACAAGTGGTGTGCAGAAGGTAAATTAAAGGCCAAATACTATTTTAAAGAAAAAAAGAGGAAAAAAAAAGGCATTTCAGTTTAAAAAAAGTGCTAAGTATTTAGAAGTTTTCTGAACTTTTTATTTATTATTAACTTTGTTTGATGTTTCTTCTTACTTCAAAACAAATTCATATTTTTCTGCTTATTACAGTGGGTAATTTTGCAGAGATTCTAATTTAATGTACAGGCCACCTAACGGTGATCATTATCACTGTGCCATTAGGAAATAGCTGAATACAGTAGATACCTCGGCTTTTTCTGTATTAATGTGGGCTGGTGTTCAGTCTTTAACCAGTGATTTATACTGAGAAGTATAAACTGGAAAGGAATTTCTGTTTCTGTAGGAAAAACTGAAAGATGCAAATTTAGGTCAAGGTATTAATTATGCTGACATTGTCTACCAGGCTTTGTTTAACATGACATACCTAATGAAATCATGCAACCTTTTCTTTTCCTTGCTCCCACCTTCTTGGGCAACATTATATTCAATATTGCAATGCAAACATCTCATTCCTTTGTGGTGCTTTCTGTCAATTGAGTCATTTCTACTGCTTGATGGCAACATTGTCTAGTCACAAACAGATGAACATTGAGTTCCCTGAGTGAAAACAACTCATCCTAAAGCTTGTAAATTGTAATTAAACACCTGAAGTCTTGGGACATGCACCTAAACTTAACGCATTGTAATAATTCTTTTCTGTGAAAAATTTATACAATCATCCCAGTATGAGTGTAATTTCTGTCTTTGCATGAAGCCCACATAAATAACAAGATGAGTAGGCAGAGGAGAGTTGAATGTTTTTATAAATTCAAGCACTGCAGAGGAATAACCTGAAATTAACTTCACTCCAGATGATTATATAAAGAAATGAATCCTAAAATGTGGTAAGAATTTCAGCATCTCCCAAATGTTGCATTCTAATATGTAATTTCATTTAAGCTTGCGCAAATGTTATTCACCAATTTATAAAACAGCACGTGTTTTAACCCAAGTATTCAGCAAACAACACTGATTTTAATAAACCTGTAATTTTTCTGTTTTCACAGCCTCTCACCCACTACCTACAGTTTTCCCACCATTTTCCCTTTATATTTATTTGTAATAGGAAAAACCCCAAATCTCTGCCTTGCATATAAACATGTAGTTTATGCAAAATACACTCTCCTGCATTTTCACAGCTTCACAGAATAACTAATAAACAACCAAGAGAAAATTTCATTCACTGTTGTTTCATCACATTCATCTGCATTTTCTGCTTATTGGAGCATTGTGTATAGAGAACTAATGGGTTTGTCTTGGCCCCTATGACTTCTTCGAATGTGCTTTTAACTATCCTAAGGCTTTGTTTTCTTTTCACTGTGCAAATGAATGAAACTTTTCTTTTATAAACATTCCTAACTAAATCCATATTCAGACTATTTGAGTGTAAATGGGAACTTTACTGGACTGCATGTTTATCCTAGCTGTCTGCAGAATAATTGATTGACTTGTGCATGCTACGAATCAATAGCAACATCAGCAGTTTGTTAACCATTTATGTTTGCAACTTACATACTGTAAGGAGCAGCAAATGTTCCTCTGGCCAGCTAAGCCTTATCAGTCTGCAGAGATCAGGAAACCTATCCTGTGCTTCCAGGTGGATTTTGGCACTAAGAATGATAAAGACCCTGGCACAATGTTTTCCAAATAATTTATATGAAGCTTCTTAATGGCTCAGAAATTCACTGTAGAATTGGCTAACTCCATGGTTTAAGTCTTCCAAAGGGCTTTCCTCAGAAATCCAGGCTAAAATGACATACAGGCAGTTGATAGATGACACTTAGTAGCAATACAATACATGATTTCAGTGGAGTCTAGATAAATCTTGGCAATACAAATACAGTAACTGACAGGACTTTCAGGCTTAAATACGTACTTTTAAGTGCCTAAACTGTGTATTCAGCACTGTTGGTTTGATTTATGTCTTCTACAGAAACTTCTGGTAGGCTTACAGATACTAATTCTTTCTTTATTTCTGACTTAGAGAAGCTGCCACGTCAAATCCACATTCAGAAGCAGCTAAGCATGGCATTATTGGCTCTTTTTATTGTTTACAGCTACTTAAAAAAAATTAGTCCAAGCCCTGGTTCAGTTTTGTAGTACTATAAACAGTAAAAACTTTCAGGAATTAAAAAGCATGGTTACTGAACAAAATACTGCCTTCTTGACCACAATGTTTTTCATAGTTATGTCTCCAGTTATTAACTTCAGACCTGTGATTTTTTAAGCAACATCTGCTCAGTATTTTTCAAGTAATCATGAAATAAATAAAAATTTTCATCTGTTTCTATTTCTTTGTAGTTTTTGTTTGTTTGTATGGGGTGTTGTATTTTGTCGTTGCTGTTGTTTGGTGGTTTTGTTTAGTGACAGAATTTTACCTTCTCTCTGCACTCTCCCAGGACTAGTTAAGTTCCTCCTGAAACAGCTCCTGAACATGAGTCCTTTTACAGCTGAATAAAACCTGGTGAATCACAAGGGACAAAGGTCTCTATTGCAGTGCATGTTAAAAAGAAGACAGCCAGTCATATGCTGTATTGAGCAGCATTGTTGAATAGAATATAGCATACTGCCTCTTTGACAGGCTGAAAGAAACCACATGCCAGCTCTGATTTCAGACTTGCACAGGAGGCAGACCATGTTCTAGCTTCAGCACATCAGGAAATCAAACAGACAAAGAAATGAGGAAAAGGGGAACTGGGAAAGAAAGGAAGGTTCAACCTGATTTTGTTGCTGTCCTACATAATATTCCCAGCTTCACCTTTTCTCAATTTACATACTCCTCAGAGCATTAGATGGCATTTTTTTGCTTTCAACATGGTAACATAATGAGAAACTACAAACAAGATTTTGTTTAACACCATTTAACGCAAACTGTCTGGGGAAAACGTCACCCAATCTCTTGTTAAAATACTTTGGATCATCAGAACAGGCAGGTTAGTTTTTCATCTACTTTCTGTTTCTTCTGGAATTATCTGCTTTAATTCACCCTTTAACAAAAAGAGGAACTTATCTACAAGTTTCAATCAGATAAGGATTCTGTGAAAGGAATAATGGCCTGATACTTATTTCTTAAAGATACTCGAATGCAATTTTCAAAGAAATTAAATGCCAGGTAGCAGCATGTTTTGTCCTCACATTTACTAAGGATTTCTGGAGAGGAAGAACTCAAAATTATGCCACCTAGTGAAACTGTAACTACTACCCTGAACATTCAAGAAAAAGAAGACAAATAGCAGAAAAAAATTAAAATCTTTCGATGCCTACAGGACATGACAAAACAAACAAAAAAATCATACAGAATATAGTTTGACCCATATAGTCTTTTACTATACTACTATGCTACAAGCATAAGACTCACAGCTGGTGGAGAGAATGTATGGATTGTTCTTAAGAATACATATGATTTTCAAAAGAAACGTTGTCAAGTTTTACAATTTTGCACAAATTTCTCTCATATAAATGACTTCTAGGTTGAAGCTGGTAACTGATATATCACTGTGCTGTCAAAGTACCACACGGCCAAAATGGCAACTGAAGGTCTTAACTTGCCTCATAAAATGGTTTAAGTTTAAGTTAAGCAAGCTCAACAATGCCTTCCTGACATTTAAAAAGTTAATGGCAACTTTTTAGTAGTTTGAGTTGTTCATGCTTACTCCAGGCACGACCACATTTTACGTATCTAGCATAAAAATTAGCTTAGGTTGTTAACAGAAGTAGTTTATCTCCAGCCCCCAAATAAAATGGTAGTATTTGTTTAAATGTATTTATACCGAAGTTGAACCACACACTAAATCCCAGTTTCAAAAATACCTAGACTTTAGCTAATGATTTGGGAAGCTGAATGCAGATTTTGACTAAAACATCATGCAAAATCCTTATTCTCTCTCTCATCTCACTAGAACAACCTTCTGATGCACATCTGGATGCATGGAATGCCTTCATTACAGGCATTTACTGGTGCAGAAGGAAAATTTTTAAAGCGATAGCCATACACCTGCAAATGACACCGTACTGACATCTTTTCATAGTGCATCATTTCCTCTGATCACATGCAAGCCTCCTTCCCTGTGCCTGCATTACACATGACGATGAAAAGGACTTCATTTTTTGGAGCCACATTTCATTGGCTGAATTGCTGTAAATTGTTTAAAAGTAAGTTACGCAGGCAGCAACTAAACTGCATTACACTTAGGAAAGTAGGATATGTCATGCAGCATTAGAGAGTCCAACAAGCTTGACATCCTCCTTTCATACAGTACAGTCCTGATTCTTTAGGGCAATGTAAAACCATCCAGACTTTCACAAATCTCAGCCTTAGTTAGAGAGCTGCCAGACCCACAGAATCATTCAAGCTGAAAGGGAGCTCTGGAGTCATCTTGTCTGACCTCCTGCTTTAACAGCAAGCTCAACAATGCCTTCCTGACTCACAGCACCACTGAGTTGATAAAAGAACACAGAACTTTTCTGATGGCCTTCTGTAATGCAATACATGCAAGCTATCAATATTTCTGGACATAAAATGGCCCCCTATCAGGCAGCACTATCTTAATACAGGTTGAGGCTGACCTTTCCTTTTATCTATGAATGATGAACAGTTTATCTCCATCAGCATACCCCAGCTCCTGGCACGATATAATGTACTTAAAGGCTTCTACAGATCAGTTAATTGGTTCAGTATGACCGTGTGAATTGTATTATTTCATCGCTTCATCTTGGAAAACATTTCAGCTCTACATGATTCCCTAAAGTTGTGGTCCTGTTACTCTTTCTCCAAATTATTGTTACTTATCTGCAAGACAGAAAGGAGCTAAAGAAAGGTCCTATCCCATTAAAGGTCATCAAAACCTAATTTAACAAGTGCATGACTACAGAAGAATAAAGACAGAAGAGTCCCTACTACCTTATGCCAGTAAAAACTGATTTCCTTAATGCAGAAAAAGAAATCTGGGATAATTTCCTAATTCATGTTTTTAGGAGCACATATATAAATCAGACTTTCAGTTGCATCCATTTACAAATCCACTTCCTTCTGTGGTTTCAGTGGAATAAGTATGAAATTAAAAAGAAGAATGTAGCACCTTGACTTCCCCTCCCCTTCCCTAACACAAACCATAAAGCATTTCTAAGCACACTAGTAATGTGATTTCTTTTTTTTTTTTTTTACTTAGGGATTTATATTACCAACTATTCATTGACTTACTCAAATGAAAGGAAACCGAATATATTCTCCTAAGTAAAGCTTTCTGTTCCCTGAAAAAGCTTAACAAGAAATGGATACTTTACCAAGGGATCAAGGACAAGAGGTGCTTCACATTGAATAGAAAAAGAAATCTTTTTTAAACAGTTTACCTTCTGCCTAGCACATATCCAGTGACTGTTTGATTGTGCACCTGCTATTAGAGAGGGTAGTCACTAGTTTTAACTAAATCTTCGTAGAATGTTCTCACAGATTTGCACAATGACTTACAAGATCACTGTCAACAGGAACACTACCTCTTTCCCCCAAATTTCACGCTCTTCAAGACTCAGATCTTGCCCAGGCATCCCCCTGAGAAGGTTGTTTTTGGACAGTTCTGGAGCAACTACTCAAGTTTTAGATCCTGATCCACAGAACCCTCCTGTGGACTCTAGCACTTGTTATCATACCTTGCTTTCTTTGGCTCAGCTGACGCTGCATGCCAGGCAGAACTGGTGCTCTTCTCCCCTGAACTCTGGTTGGGTGGCTGTGAGTCACAAACACAGCACATGGTAAATAATCCATCTGGCACAGAGATCTTGGAAGTGCTGGAGCAACTCTGTGTTTCTCAGTCTTTGCACTGCCTTCAGAGCAACAGAGAGCACTGTGACAGCGTTTTCCCTCTCACTAAAGTAAAGAACAGATGCGGAAGTTGCAAAGCTAAGTACAAGAAGCTGCAAAAATCCCAGTGAATCAAAATGCCCATAGTGTGAAATGTAGGAACTTAAAATACCTTAGAATATCCTTCAGCAGTTAAAGGTGAAGCAGAAGGGGTTTTAACCATGCAAACAACTGTAAATGAGAGCACCTTGAATACATGCTTACCTTTTGAAACTAAGGAGTAACTTGAAGAAAAATTATCTCATGGATTTACCTCCATCTTTTGGAAGGAAACACTTGCAGACCAAGAAAATACTATTTTGTTTACCTTACTGTTGTGATATGAAAGAACAAGATGTACTTTTTGACTCAGCTTTACGATTCTGAATGTTGCTTTTGCTGAAACGTCTCTACTTTGCCCCACAAATTGTGAAAAGAGCAGGGCATGTGGGTATCTACCAACCAAAGCTACATAGTATTAATACACAACTGCTTTTTTAAGTCTTTCATTATAGCATGCCTACAGGAAGAGCAAGTAAAACTGATCTTGGGCAGAGAAGCTTGCTGAGTAATAGGTAGTTAAGATTAAAATGGAGTTTCTGAGAACCTGCAAATACGCATGATCTCCTGAGAATCTCAGGTTCTCAGGAGATTGTGCTTATTTAAATAAGTGTATATGAAAAATGGCTTCACTGTGAACTACACCAGAAATACCATGGTACCTCTGAAAGGTAGAAACTATGTAGTCATTAGGAGTCCCTCCATTCTCTCGCATGCTGCCCCATGTTTTCTGAAAGCACTGGCATGCAACGAACACCCATCCCACCCATCCCAACGAACATCCATCCAAACCATCAAGACAGTTTCTTTGTCTTAGGAAGAAATATTTCAAGTCCTGTACCTTTTTCTTCACTTTGGACTCACTTCATTCCTCAACCTGCTCAAAGCAGGTCATCCTCATGAACTGAGGAGAACTGAGGACAGATAATTCCATAAATATTCACATACCCTGTAACACCTCTGGAGGCTGGAACTTGCTTATTTACTTTTAACTCCTACCTTCACGAGTGGCTGAATTGCCACTAGTCCCTGGCAGTTCCCTAGCAGAAATGTCCCTGGGGTTCTTCAAGTCCTGCAAAACATAACTGACCAACACCTTGCCACCCCAACTAAAAAAAAAAAAAAATTTGAAAGTTACATATTAAAACTGTTAGGGAGGGAAGATAAATTGTACACAGCTTGCATTCTGGAAATGCTAGGGTTTAAATTTTACTGCCTTCAGAGTTATCCCTTATGATCTGCCTTTTGGAACGCCTGGTATGGGGACATTTTGAAAATGGCCATATCACTTCAGAATTTACAAAACTGCTGAAAAAGCATATTTTTTTTCTCACAACAGAAAGATCACCAATAATTCCCGAATTTATGTCTTATTTCATATAAATTTAAAATGTTCTTTCATTTTTATCAAGACTTCAGTTAGGTATTTGGTATACGTACGAAATTATGGTAAGTATAGGTATTAGGTAGGAATTTGGTATACTTACCAAAGTATGTTGATGAACCAGGTATTTCCATCTGTTACGTTCACTAAAAATATGAAATCTTTGAGGCTTTACCCTCTCTTGAAGAAAGTAAGCCATTGCAAGTGTACATTCTCCTTGCTTCTCTGATAGCCTAGACCATCATTACAACCAATGCCATTTCAGGTCTAGCAAACCAGGATCCAGAACAATACACCCTCCATAATTACAACATTGGACGGTTTCAAAGTTGCTATTTGACCCTGAATTTTCTAATACCAAAGGTCTGGCTGGCTTCCATACCAATCTCAATGACCAAGACTGTGATGTGTTCTTTTATGAGTCACTCACTGCACAGGTTGCTACAGCGCCAGTTTCCGACATCCTGCATCCTGGCACTTCAGAAAGCAGCAACTGCCTCTTGAGCAGATAGAGCTGTTCCATGTCCAACTCAGAGTCTGTAATCTCCACCAAAAATGAACAGCATTTTCAGACAGTGAATTACACTGTAGGAAACTAGCTAAGCCCAGATAGTTACATACAAACTGTAAAAAAAAAACCAAACCTTTAGACAAGCCCATCAAGGGCAGTTTCAAGACTGACGTCTCCAGATTAGTGGGTGGTCTCTAAGTTCATGCTCAACAAGCCTTCATCTGCTCCAAAGACACTACTACTTTATTTTCATTTAAATGGAGTTTTAAATTAAAAGTTTAAGGCTAGGGCTGAATAGTGATCCATAAAAAAATCTGAATACCATTTAGGTACAGAGAAAGTCTGACAACTATCATATAAAATGCAATGTCATCAACATACTTGATAGTCCCATGCTGCAGTGCCATGGACAGATCTCCATTAGAATCACATCATATGACACAAAACAGGACAAGTCTAGCATGGAAGTTAAACTTTTAAGTTGTATAACCTTATTTACTAATTCTATAATGTCTTTCTATACATGTCCTCTCAGACCTCTGAGCTGACAACTGATTTATTTTAACTAACATTTTCAGAAGAGGCCATAAGACTGACACAACTAGTTTTCAGTATTTTACATAGTCTCATTTCAGAGAGAATAAGCACATTTTATTTTTGCCCCATAGCTTTTGTCAACAACAAAAACACTTGAAAATGCACTTAATTCTTATACTTATTTTAACTGAAGTTTTGGACGTTTCAACTCCATATTCTTATTTCTATGGTTAATAATGGCTTCATTCAACATCAAAACATACAAAATCGGTATGTTCTTCAACAGGTCTTTGAAATATCTTGTTTCTAGGGCATCTGGTCAACTGCCTCAAAATGAGAGCCACTGCGTTTAACTGGGATGGGTTTTCTGGCATGTCCAAACATTTTAATAATTCAAATTCTACAGACAACCAACATAACCTCAAAGCTACTTTAAAAATATCTCTTATCCATGTCACTAGCTTCTAATTAAACCATGTATTTCCATGTCAAAGACAGATGATGATACTTACCGTATCTATATTATTCTTCTCATAACTATCTATCAATTCAAAACCCCAGATCTTTATCTCAAGACTGTGGTTTTCAGGTTTGTATATTAAAGTTAATATAGTAAGAAAGAGTTTATTTTTTAAACAGTCCTGATCTGAGAGAACAAAAATATGTCACAGAAAAATAAATAAACATTACACAGAATTTATACTGAAAGGTTTGTTTTCATGACTTCCTTGTTTGGCTTCTATCTACTGGGAGATATAGAAGTATATGACATCTTTTTGAGAACTAATGTTTTGGGGGAATTAAGGGGATTAGGTATAAAGTATTGGAATGGAAAAGGCTACTGTTTTCATGTAAAAAAATGGAATGTTTTACCTTGTACTCTGGGCTTCCAAATTGCCAAGCTTGTGATATGCTGTCACAACTTGTGTGTGAATGACTGGTTACAGAGCTTGCTGATCTATATGGAGAGGTGAGAATTTGTCACTGTGCATAAGCAGAGAGATCAGTCAGATATAGTGATGGATCTGTTCTTTGCTTAGGTTCATATGCTGCTATATTATGGTGGCTCAGTGGCTGCCAAATCAAATTTTGAGCCTAGTTTTGTGGTTGAAAAAACAGGAAAAAGAGATAGGGATGTCCTGACACAAACACTTTCTGTAGGAAAAAACCTCTTAGAACCTCTGTAGTGCTGTGCTCTATCTTCTAGGGCAGCCACAGTGATTCTGCAGTTATTTCATAATCTTCTCCTGCCCCTGCAGTTCACTCACTACCCAGTCCACCACAGCATAATGTGGAAGCAGGTATCTACCTGGGGCTGTCAGTAATGAAGATATTTGTACAGCTAAATGTGTCACTACTAAAGCACACAAAACAGTAGCATAATACTGCAAAGGAGAACCCGGAAAAGGAGAGCCTTCATGCTGTGTTTGAAGTAGTGAATAGTGGTCTACTTGATTTTTCTACGGCTTGCCTTAAAACTGCAGAGCCATTGCTGGAAAAAAAGCAAGCCCTGGGTGGGGTACCCAGACAAAACCACCCCTGTCTAGAAGCACTGTTAGTGGGGTGTTCAACCTGCAATCACACATCTGGATGACACTGACTTTTTAAATGCCAGCATTGCCATATACCAACATTAGTCAGTGGACTGAGAGAGTTTATGCCTACCCCAGTAAAGAGTTCAGGTAGCAGTGAGAATGAAAGAAAATCACAGTCTCTGCTCAAATCTGATTCCCAAGGCAGGACCTCATGTGACCTGCAAGAAGAAAAGCCTTTCTTGTCTCTCCAATCTACCCTACCCTGAGGAGATGCTGTGATGTCTCTACTAAGGATGAGGGTTACAGTTTACAGAAAACCACATGCAGCATCCACTCAAAGTCTAAAATAAAAACACACAGGAGTGGAAGAAGGGATAACAGTATGAAGAGGGATATGCTGGGTGCCTGCATATGTAATGCTCTATTTCTGGCCTGTATCCTCCTATCTGTTCTCTCTTTTGCAACTGGTCATGTGACTCCCTCCACTGTGATCTTTCCAACATGTTGTGCTTTGTCAGAACTCTTGACCATAGGCCAATTAGACCTAAACGCTGAAAAGTAAAACTTAAATAATTTAACAAAAAAACCACATCAAAACCACAATTATCTTGCAGCTAGATATATATATATATCAATAGAACTGTTACAGCAATAAAATTGATAAAGTGAGGTGAAAGGCACACGAGATTTACAGAAGTCATTCCCAGCCCTTCTCCGTGTTTCTTCCAGAAGACACACCTGAGACACTGGCCTAATGCAGGTCAGTGTCTGATCCTCTTCAGGGCTTTTAGGCAATATTGTCTATGCCTTCTGGTAAAATTTGGCTGCCGGTCTCCTATATGTGGTGGTGCTTTATAGTCTCAATTATTATTTTTTAAGCTAAAAATAAAGGAATATCTTTAGAAAGACAGTATCCACTCTATCAAGTGTATTTAATCATAATGCTTAAAGGCTGCTTTTTTGCTGATGGACAGAACACTCCATTCAGAACATCAGGTTCCTTACCACTCATCAAAGGAATAGCAGTAGAACGTATTTTACCTTTTTTCCCCACTATGTAATAGTAGCTGCATTAATTTTCATTTCTATGGATTAAAGTAGCTTGTCTGTAGCCATTTGTAGTGATGGGACAAAGAACCATTGTTCCTCAATGATATTTCCAGACTTGACTCTGACTTGAGGCTTGATCTCGGGCAAGGCATTTATCACATTATCCACGTGGACAGCTGTGCTAGGGCTCCAGGAGCAATTTCATCACAGCTGGGATGCTTCCCTCTGCCTGAATGTCCCTGCTAGTCTTCAGAGGGGAGACCTCGCTGCAAGCACAGTGCACAACCTTGGTTTGCCAGATGGTTTGTACATTACAGGGGGACCATGAAATGGGCCAGTCGTTCACCACTATGCTATAGCTGAAAAGCAACATAACTCTCTGTTGACACAGAGTGAAATAACCACTGCCTCCACACCTGAAGCACAATAGTGTTGCACTGTATTGCTCACAAGAGCAATTTATTTCGGGTTCCACTGGAAGAAAAGAGAACACTGGTTTGTAATAAAATTAGCACAACCCCCAAAACAAACAATAAATAGGGCTCTTCTAGTCCTCCAACAAAACCTGAAATAAAAAATACTGCACATTTTCAGTTCCCCTGAAAGCAGCGGCAGCACCAACAAACAGAAAACTTGTGAACAGTTATTGTTATGTGTTGTGCTGTTCCTTACAGAAATGTTTGTTTGTCACCAGTGTCTATTTAATCATGCCTGTTATGCTGGGTTTTAAAGCTTAGTAAATACTTTACAAATCCACTCTGGTTTTAGAGAGGCTTGTTCTTTGTGAAAGCTCAAATGACTGGATTCATCAAGGGCAAACTTCATACGCAGTGGAGGCCAAATCATTCTGTGTATTGGAGCATGATAAAAACCAAGGTGGGAGGAAGTGAGTACACCAAGGAGACCGAGTTACCCTGTTGGTGCTGTTGCAGTACTTTCTTACATTTCTTTCACATAGAACTGAACACTGTGCTTGCCACGTAAAATAGCTGTCACAGAAACTTATTCTTCCTGAGTATTACAACTGACACACGGTGCCACATTTAACCAGAGCTTATTGAGTCAACACACAAGAATAGGTTCAGCAAAAGGATTTGTGTATAAACATATGTATGCACCCTAAGGGAACATGATGCAGTTTTCCACAAATGCCACGCATGTATGATCACACAGCTTAAAAAAGAACACAGTTGTAAAATCTATAGTATTTTTGATTAATGAAAAACTCCCATTATTTTGGTTTTGATCACTAATTAACAGTTCAACCAGAGAGCAAGGTGAGGGAACATGTCCAAAACATGACCTGAGATGTGGCTATATAAACATGTGTACCTCTCTGTGTATACATACATCTCTGAATACATATTATATATCTTACTTATAACTGTATACATAGACAGATACACACACACACAGATAATTTCAAGCAGGCCTTTCTAGTATGCTGGCAGATTTTCTCTGAACTTATAATTTACCAGTAACTAGATGGTAGCAATAGAGAATATTTCCACTTACTTTTTAGCATTTGTACAAATTACTGTCAGTAGATGCATTATAATCTACTGCACTGTATGTTTTTTTTTAAGACTTGACAAAGGATTGGGAGAGCTGCCTAAAGTAGCCTTGAAAGAACACACAGCCTAGAGTCTCGTTTCAGCACACTGAGCCACTTTATTTTCAGCTAGAGAAACAATATGTCAGCTTGGCTACGAAAGGTCACAGGGATTTCTCTATGTAGTGCTAAATTTAGAAAAGTTTAAGAGTTACCAAAAATCTCTAAACCCATGAAATCCAACATGAGCTGAGCCAGTATTCTCAAGGTAGACTATTTCAACATACAAGTGGCTTGTTCTATCCATGTGACTTACAGATTGAGTCTCAAGGACTGGGCATATGAGGGGGGTGGGAGATCCTCAGACCACTGCAAAAAACTGCTGCTTTTCAAGGTCAAATTGTGTAATAACTTTTGATGTGGAAAGTTTGTAATTTCAAACAGTTCAGTTTTCCACAGAAATAGCAGAGAGCCATAGATAATCAGGCCATTCCCTAAAATGTAAAATTTCTTTAAAAAATACCCAAACCAAACACAGAAGTAACCTCTATATTTCAAAACAATTCACATCGTGCATACTTGGAGAGATTTCTCATCAAAACGCTTGCAGGATTGACACCTAACTATAAGCAAAGTACTACTATACTGAAATATTATATTGGAAAGTACTATTACACTGGAAGTATATATATGTACACACTCTCTCTATATATGTATTTATTCGTATTCCTGGATGCTTGGCCCAGTTCCCAAACAACCCTGTACCTTTCACTGAAAATGTTTTAGATTAAATAAAAGAGTATCTGAAACCAGGAACATTTGGGCCTGACCCTACAGTCGTTACTCTTTGAAGATTAGTAAACCAATCTGCATTCAAGAAGTATGCTATATTCCACATCTATATTTTATAGTCTATATGCTATATATGGTGAGAAAGGAAACTCCTAAAACCCCAAAGCAAGTACTGAAAGCAACTAGTGCAACCACTAGGCAGTTCAGTGTGATTAGTTGTCATCAGCTTGGTAAAATAATTAGAAAAAATGCCAGTGTGCTGCTTGTCAGTTTACAGCTTTAAAGAGGTGTTAGCTCATACTGATAGAACTGCTCTTTCCCAGTACAGCAAACGCAAGAGTACACTATAGCAAACCCATAAATATTAATATGTATCATCAGGTTTACCACTTAAGAGTGTCACCTTGTGATTAATGGGCTGAGAGCCTGTGAGCTATAAAGCAAAGCAGAGCTGAACAAGATGTGCTTGCAGGCTGAAATGTAATTCCTATGGCACATTTCAGCACATTGGCAATTTTAAAAAATAGAACAAAAAATAAAGAACTATTAATTATCATATACAGAATGATTAACTGTTTTGTACTAGCGTACAGAGGGAGACTCCTGCTCCATTTCAGACAGCTCACTACAAAGAATCTTTGATGCACAGGCCAAATTCTTACTTGCTCTGTGCAGATACTAAAGCTGCACTGATATTTTTGGCAAAAGCCAGTATTTGCCAAATTTTCCAACAGGCAGGCTCCTCTTTCCTCAGTGACTGGCTCTTCAACTGCACTAGAAGGTCTGATCTGTGCATATGTGCTTATAAAATCTCACGTTTACAAGCACAGGCAGACTCAAACATGGTGACACATCCAAATTTCGGGAGATCTCCAGAACCTTCTGAAGTCCTGAACGTATGCCATCGGTGAAGAGCTACTTTATATAGTATGCTTTACATAAGACACCCTTTATGATTCAGATTTCTCACAAACAGGGTTCAGCTTCATGTCTGATCTATTTCATATATGGTTCATCTATTTAAATGGTGGGATCTTAGAGCTTTTAGAGACTGTTATGAGAGGGATTGAGATTACTGACTTCACCACCACAAAATTCCTAATACCATGCCATAGAAATTATTTGCTGCAACACTGTAACCTCTTTTTAATATGATTGTATTTGTTAATGGAAAACTTAATGTTGTGGCCCTTTAAATAAAATAGTACTTTATATCTAAGACTTGTTACTACAAAGCTTCCTATAAAAAAAGAGCCACAATGTATTCCTACAATCACTTCCATCTTATTTTGTGAAAAGAAAGGTTAAAAACTCTTTAAGAAGGACAATGCGGAAAAATGAAATAATGATGCCAAAGGATCCAACAGGAAAAATTTATTCTTTTTATTTATTCCATGCCAGCCTCATTGGCCATTATAAAAAAAGGCAACCAAACAAATCAACCCCACAAAATAGCACGTTTCAGTGCTAGCTAGATATCACAGCCATATCATATTCACCAAAGCTGATGCGCTACGTGAAACAATCCAATTATTTACAATAATAACATGAGTCATATATCAACTAAAACTTCTTGTATAATACATTTTATCAATTAATAACTGGAAAATTCCCCCACTTTATATAAGGCTGTAAGAAATACGGAGAAGAAATGTGTCCAAACCCTTTCTCATGGATTTTTCCCAAGGAATGTTTCAGCCTCTGGCTAGTACACTGCCTCGATCCTAGCAGACGAAAAAGAATGCAACACCACACTTGTTTTAAAACAGGATTGAAAATAATTACTACTATAAGCTTCTGTTGTACTTCCGTGATACTGTTCTGCCATGTGGAAGTCTGATTTAGAAGCAAATATTGGTTTCTGTAGTTCATCCTGCATGATACACACCACGCATCTGTGTTTGTGCATGAACAAGATGGAGAGCTAGATCTGGATTTACACACCCAGACACTGAAATTCAATGGCTCATCCTCCTCCACATAAAAGTGACAGATCCATGTAGCTACACATGCCTACACATTCTGTCAGGCGTGCATTTGAAACCTAGAGTCCGTGCAACAGCTGGGAAATATTTCACCATTAGCAGTCTGGAAGCAAGAGGATACTCATATGCAGAAATGAGCATCCAGGCAATCTGTTAAACGAGGAACAGCCGATGTTTGGTTTACCTTCACCACCATCAGTACGGAACCCTATGATTTTCCTTTCAATATGGTAAAAACTTGTCCCAGCTTTGCATATAGGCAAACCTCTTTCCTTCCCTTTCTTGCTTCTCAGGGCCACCTTACCTAGGTGCTATGGATGATCATTGGGGTGATTCATCCACCTTGCTTTCTTTTACCAAGTTACTCAGGGCTCCTCGGTAGCCAGGCTACTGCTAGAAGCACTGCCATGAACAAAAGCACTCTGCAGACACTGTGCAAAGAATTCACTTTAAATGTAGCCTGAAAAGTTGCAGGAACTTTGAGTAAATGTCCACAAATGCAAGCACAGACAACTCCTAGGTTACCATGTCAAAGTAGACCTATTCTACCTAGATCTCCCTAGTTTTCTTTAGCTCCATGAATCATTAATTCTTAATTCCTTACAAAAATATTTTCTTATATCAATGAAATACCATCAGTCTGGCAAAGGCAAGAATTTTGCTTGTATTCATGAGATGATTATAGGCCTTATTTAAACCTCTCATACAGGATTACTATCATGAGTAGTTTTGGGAATCAAGTTTTCAGATTTCTTCATCTTTCTCCTCTCCCTCTAGCACTTTTTTTTTGTTGTTGTTCTGGGTTTTTTTCTCCTTCTTTCAGCGACTTCCATCTCTTGAACTAATTTTAACATTAACAGTTTCTTATTAATTCTCCTCCCACTTTTTTGAGTTCTATCCTGCCTGGAGCAGTCTTGCTGCCAAAATACCAACAAGTTGTCAAAATACTTCTTTTGTATCTCCCCTCCCTACTGCAGCATCATCCTGGATCCCTTGCATTCAAAGTCTACTTGCATGGGAACATCAAGCTACATTAATCTGGACCACAGAATTAAGCACCAAGAGCTGTATTTTTAGTCATTTAGTTATTCAGTCACAAAACGTGCATTTTACAACAAAACCAGTATAGTCTTACTGAATAATAATGTCAGAGGTAATTATACAGCATTATTTTAATTATTCCATGTTTTCCCTGTAGCAAGAGTAGGGAAGCAATGATAATATTGAAACAACTCAGGTAAGTTATCTAATTGCAAATTGGCAGGTCTTTGAGCATAGCCAGTATTAAAATATTGTCACACATTATGGCGTTACAATAGTGCATTCAGTATTACAAATATTTAATATTGCAATACTCACTTTGGAAAATGGCCATGTTCTGCACTTTAAAGTAACTTTTTAATGTGGATATAATAACTTTTCATCCTAGCATTACATATGGAATCTTTATTGTGATACTTTGAATATTTATTGCACATGGTCTGCATATCTGCATATGATAGTGATTGTATTCTACACTATGTTTTTACACTATGCTTTTGAAGTCACTAACAATACTTTTGAAGGGTAAAATACAACGCTTAACAGGGGATAGAGAAAACCAAACTGTCCTTTAGTATTGACCAACCCAGTTACAGAGTAATATAACTATATTCTACAGGATAAAATGAACGTCAGTAACCTGAAGAATAGCAGTTGTCTGAAAACAGGAATGGTTGAGAAATAGCAAGCATGATCCCAGAGTAAAATCTCCCTTATGAAAGGTCAGAATCAAAATTTGGTGGGGAAGCATCTAAATAGGAACTAAATACATGTAGGTGTCAGCAAGATCACTTGAATTTAGGGTTTTGGCTTTGATTTTTTTCTTTCCTCCCTTTGGCTTCTTAGCAAAATTCATCTGACAACCAACGCCTCAGTGGCTCAACACAACTCAAGAGCAGTCTTCAGACGCAGGAGAAAAAGATACATATCTATCTGACTGACACCTAATTTCTCCCTCATGCCATGGGCTTGGCCTCGAAGAGGATAAAGCCAGGCCCTGCATCTCACCCAAGAGGATCAGTAATGCAAAGGTGCTACATGACACACCACACCCCATATGGCTTCAGGCACAGTTGGCAGAACTGGGTGCCATGTAGGCTAAAAGTCTTCTGTACACAAATAAGCGACCCAAGAAAAACCTTTCTTTATAAAATGTAATGCCTGCCTCTCGTAATAAGGAAGTTGAGGATCTTGGACAATACGTTCAAGAATGGACGTGTCCAGCCTTGCTCTAGGCGGGAGTCTGGACACCCGGCAGTCTGCATCTAACCTATTGTCAGAAGGCTTTTTTCACGTCTTCATTTGCCCCTGCATGCTCTAAATCAATCAAAAGTATTTGTGTGCTTTCATCTGGGTTTTTGTTGTTGTCTTCTTTGTTTGTTTGTTTCACATAACTGACAGATTTCCTGTTATTTGAAATACAATGCCTACAGTAAAGTTTAATAATGTCTCAAGAGAGCTGTTCTTTTATTCAAAGGGAAGCCAAACAACATTTGTTCAATTTTTAATAATAATCTCATTTAGATAATAAAGCCACCAGAAAAAATGCTCTTGGGAATATGCAAGTGTCAGAAATTACTTACAAACCAGCAAAAAAACCCACACAGTCACAATGTTCTGAAAACAGAGCACTGGCAATCAGGACCCTACGACATACAAGTTGTATTTCCAAATGATGTTTCACAAGGTCTGACTACCACCCACAGCACTGCCTTTGTAACCTGTGAGGCCAAAAGCAGCACAGTTAAATTCATTGAAATTCCCATGGAAGCTTGGCAACTGTCTTTTTTTTTTTTCTAAAAAATGAGGCATCATATGGACCAGAAAGTTTTCTGAATACAAATATATATAAAGCAGCACAGTGGGTGCTTATGTCCTTTGCGAATTCCTCTACAGAAATTGGAAGTCCGACCACTTAGAGTAAGACTATGCAGCAACACAGATGGTTCTGCAAAATTCACACTAAATTGTAAATGCCTGGAATAGGTATTCGAGCACTAAGTAATCTCTGCCAGCGAAACAAACAAGATTTGAAGCATCTTCCTTTCCTACTGCTACCCTCAAGTTCTCCAGATCAGCAATTTTGTATGTGCTTACAATGAGCATGGCATGAGGTTTGTGCATCAAGATACGAAAAGTTTTATTTTGTTTGCTTGTTTATTCATTTATTTATTTCTGCTATAAAACCAGCAACCCAGCAACCGTTACTGGTGCCAGAAATAATCTGATACAGCCCCTTTGATCATAACTGAAAAATTAAGTAAAATAACTGTTCAATTAAGCAAAAAGTTAGTAGTCCAGAATTAAATTTAGGGTGTCTAATATTGAAAGATGCTGATCAATCCCCTTAGAGGCACTGAGCAAGCTCAGCAGCAGGTCACAGAAACAACTCCTCATGACCACCATGTATCACTATGGTACAAGGTTGGGACATTGGAGTTATTACTTGAATTAATGTTTTTTTCTTTTCTTTGTGTATTATCTGCCTGTGTGCAGCTTTGTGAGAGAGTTTTACATAGATATAGTATTGACAAATACCAAGAAATATTTTCAGAAATCATTTCAGAAAAAAAAGGGACATATTTAAGTTTCTTCATGTACCTTTCACACACACTTTCCCAAGCTATTTTAGGAAAAAAAACACCAACTAACTTCCATAAAAAACCCGATTTTAAAGAAATATTAAAGAATGTTAAGAAACCTTGAATTTATGACTACTTACACTAGGAAGTCACTTGTCAGAATTACCTTCATTAGTTAAAAAACATGTCAGATTTTAGAAAGAGAATGAGCCCACCTGCAAATTAAAAAATCCAGTATTGGGAAAAAAAAACTCTAATGGACACTCTAGAGATTTACGGAAGAAATTCAACAACTAAATGTGAATAATTGAAGGAAATTGCAGGTCCATTTTGCATGTTTGAGAATACAGAAGAAATTTCTTAAAAAAGGATAGTTTCACCGGATTCTGTAGACTTAATTACAAACCAAACATACACCAAACATTTCCCAGCGATGTCCTGAACACCAGAAATAAAAAAAAATCTTGCATCACGATCTGTACACACCACACAAACTAGAGAATGAAGGCAGATGGGTGCTCCTGCTTCTGTTGTTTTCAACAAAAGGATTTCACAGCCATTACTATTTGCTCCCAGTTTTTCAGCTTTAAGCAAACCTTTATCCAATAATGAAAAATCAGTAATCCACACAATTTTTATGTTTGTCTTCCATTTTACCGAGTTTTTAACAATACATGCAATGCAGGAATTTGGTTTTTTCTTCATTATTTTTTTCCAACTATGTGAACTACATGATGACGTTTCTGTAATTACAACACACTCAACTGATCATTGTCATTTAAGTTACACCCTTTTTTTTTTTTTAATTACAAAAGAAAAAATCCATTGCTTGTTTAACATTCATAGTTACTGGGTATTAAAAACTGCATTGCCTGCCTTAGCTTTAGAATCTGTCTAGTTTAGAGTCTGTCAAGGCTCACTTACATTGTCTCTAATTTAAGAGACAACATTAAGCAAGCCTTTACATATTCTAAACTCCCATCTTAACTATGATATATATTCTACATACTATAGGCATTCACGGAGCTTGGAAACCTATTTTTTCAAATTTCAAACCAGTTCCTAACTTGAGACAAGTAAATTTATGAGTTATTTATAGTATTGCAGTTGAAATGGAAAAGGGAAAATTCCAGCTTCCTCATGGTATGAAAAATAGTGTCTCTGCTGAAGAACTAACATAAATGATTTGACATAAAGAAAACCAGTATTAGGTCAGAATGAGAGGTAACTAAGAGCATAATCTTTCCATATTCCCACACCTGAGTTAAACAACTTCATCTCTTTACACCACGGTATCTAAAGCTTTATTTTGGCACAACAAAATCACTGCAATGGGAACTTTCGTGTACAAGGAGAGGATACAGTGGTAGAAAATACATAAAACATATACAGATTACCAGCCTGAACCTATTCCTCCATAAAATAGTTTCTGAAGTCAAATGAAACATGTAAGAAACATAAAAGCTACCTCTCTGCATAGCTCTCTTGGTGATGGTAACAATTATCACAATGCAGATTTTCCTGTGCCAGAGTAAATACTCCAAAGCTATTAGCCAAAACCCACAGATTTTAATGGAAATTCTGAGAATTCCCAAAGACCTTTTGACCAATTAAGGAAAGCAATGAGAAACTGGATGTCTGTGCAACTGAACTTCAAAGTCTTTCGTATTAAAACTCTAATAATTACAATTATATACATTTTTGGTGAAAATAAATAATATGTTAAAAACTCCACCAATCTACTGTGGTGAAAACGCAAACATTTTGATAGCTTTTCTACATAGTTCTCTTTCAAAATATTAATGGCCTGCAAAAAGGTCTTACTCTGTGCTGAACTGAAGGCAAAAAGAGTAAATGAGCCAAAAATGCAGGGAAAGACTCCAGAGCCTTTTTATGTCTAATGAGCCAAATGTTTGAGACATGATTCTGGGAAAAGTCCCAACAGTTTATTTAGGGCAGTACACTAACATCAAGTAAAGGCAATCAGATATCAGATGACTTCATTGTGTGGTTTGTTTCAGAAATATTACAACAACTTTTTAATTTGGCAAATTCTTATTGCCACCCTGCCTGTTTCAGTAGGAACCTTCTCTCCTTCCCACAACTTTTCCTCTTCTTTCTGTAATCACTCTTCTTTTGTATCAGTGGGTAACACGGTGTAGGGGAAAAGTTCATTTAATTTCAGCCATTGATGTTAGAACGCCTCAAGGGAAAATCTCCTATCTAGTAAAAGAAACCTAAAAAATACCCTGACCTTGATATAACAACGTGCAGATCTCAGCAAATTAACAACCAAATGTCCTAGGAGTACAGAAATTGTTACTCCTACTTTACAAAGGAATAAAGCTGAAATGTAGCAGGGTAAAGAGCATTATAAAGTTGATTCCTGTGCATCTGCTGAACATCCTGCCCAGAACTTCCAATTTCATGAGAAAATTTGGAGAAAAGTTGGTAATTAAAATACATGTATGAGCAAGAACACAAGAAAAGGTTCACATTTTATTGGCTGACCTCAGTTACCAACAGCTCAGCTACCAGTCACTCACTGACATATGACAGGAATTGGCAAAGTGACCATGATATGATTCAGCACTCTTAAATAACACATTATAAAAAATATCACAGGGGCTGATGTACATGGAAAGGTATTGGGAAATTGACTTTTCTTTGCGGAGAACTAGCAGCAAAGATAGCCTTCTTACCAAGTGCAGTTCAGGCACACAAGTGAATACAGCAAATTTAAGTACTGGCAAAATATTCATTAAAACAAAACACCAACAAAAAGTTTAGAAATAAAAGCAAGGGCAAAGAGGTAATAGAAGCATTAATACACTATTATTACAAAAACCTACAGAAAATGGATGTTTTCCAGACTGGAGGTTCTTAAAAAGGGTACTGAACAGAAAATTTTATCATTCAAATACATCAGCCTACTAGAGACATCATGATGTTACTATTTCATGTAGTGACAGCAGAATTAGGGACCTTTAATACATCTCTTTTGGTCAGAAAGTCTGTATTTTTACCATTGTATGTCTGATTGTGTTTTGATTGTTTAGCTGTATTTTCCCAAGAGGAAATCAACACTACAGAATATCTTTCAAGAAGTAACAAAGAACAGAGCTATCTGGGTATGCAGTTGATTAAATTTTTTGTGATTTATTTAGGAAACGTTGCAAACATACAGAAAGAGATGTTATCTGTTAGACCATGTATCATCATAGCTGGAGAGAAACAATTAGGACACAGTTTCCAATAGGTCCATCACAAAAGCACATCTGGGATAAGAGAAGAAACAGAGGTAACTGCTGCTAACCTAGAGAAAAGATCAAAAGAAACAGACTAGAGGCTTAGCAGGACACATTCCACACAAGGTTTGCACACAGCAAAGTAATTCCTACATGGTTAAGTACAGTCCTATTGTCTGAAATGGTAGGTGAAGCGTACTGAGGAAAGGGAAGTCGGAGAGCAGTCACAGGCTTGCACTGGCCGTGCTGTACTGGAGGGGTGGGGGCAACACAAAATACAGGGCCAGGTTTGCAGGTATCACCTCAGGGTCACCACAGCTATGCACAGTCTGAACAACAGTCTGAAGCAATGGAAAGCAGACTTTTCCTCAAACATCACCTAAGTAACAGCAGAGAAATGATGCCTAAACACAGGCTGTGCTGCACACACTGTAAATGCTTCCCAAGAAAGAGGTATCACTGGCAGAGGAAAAATGCTTGGGTTCAAGTTTATTTCAAACCTCAACAAAGTACAATATCAGAAACAGCTGGGAATACTCAAATAACAGCAGAAAAGACAATAAGACTGCTGAAGGGAAAGGACCTAAAATAGTGAGACTCACTGAAACAACTCAATAATGCAAGGAAAAGTGTTTGGAGACACATTCAGAGATAAGAAGAGACAATGTAAGGAATACACAAGCAGAATTTTATACTGCATCGCTCCCCCCTGCATGCAGACATTGCTCTGAGTATTAAAAGAAAAAAGGGGGAAAACAACAACAACAAATAGAATACAAATTGATTGCTAGGACCCAGGCCTTATTTCCTTCAGAAGCAGAATTTTAAACAAAAAAATCCCATCTTCAGTTACCTGTGTTGAAGTCAGCTATACAGCTCGAATGACCAGCATACCTTTGGATACCGTCTGTCTTTGTCTTATAATTAGCAAATTGAGAAAGACTGAGTGAATTCACTCAGAAGTAAGCCAGGATGATCAAGTTTAGCTAACATAAAAGACTAAATTATTCATTTGGCTGCTTAATATTTTAGGAGAAATCACAATAAATCCCCTTGAAGTTCTGCGAAATATCTTCATTGTACACAGGAAGCAAACTAAGGGACAGAAATAACAGGTAGTTTGAGATTAAAATACATGTAATATTCAGCAATAATTACTCTATTGTCTCAAATGAATTCAATAGGGACTGTCTGAAGAACAACCTGCTATACAGGATGGCCCATAAATTAAGGTGCATTAACTTGATTATGCTCAACAGTACCTTGGTGATGTGGTAGGACAAGAAATGACTGAGATCCCAATCCTGCTGCTCTTCTGCTGACCCACTGCCCACAGCTAGGCCTCCTGCTAGTGACAGAGCTACCCGCTGGGGACAGCGCTGTCCCCACGCTGCAGAAGCCACTGCTGATCCGTGCCTCTCAGCAGAACACCTGTGCCAAGCCTGAGTTTGTGAACCTTGTGTTCACTGTGGATACATACACCATACATAACTGGGAACTAAGATGCTTTGCCTTCTTACAGTGCACGGAAAAAAAAATATCGTGGTAACAAAACACTCTGAACTAAACAAACCATCCTTATCCAGTTTCATTTTTTGGTACGTTGATAATCCTTTAACACCCAAGTTTAATGTTTGGCATTTGAAGCTGTATATTTAGAAGACACTCTCATCATCCATTAAAAGTGAATGATGACTTTTTATTTTGACACAGATGTCTTAATTATTGTTTTTAAAAACATTAATACAACTCACCCATTCATGCAAAATTATCAGCTGGAGAAAATTATCACAACTTCTGCATTTTTAACAGAATAGTGTTGATTAATACAAGTTGAAAATCCAGACAATTCTTTTTACTGCCGCATGGTATGGCAGCTAAAGCCTGTGTATGTTGAGGAACAAAGACACCATAATATTCACCTTTATGAACTCACAGAGGTTTCAAAGACATTATGAGGGGTCATTAATATTAGTTTTTCCTCATGTCACTGTCCAATTTTGGAAACCGTTACTTCCAAATACTACCCGTTATTTAGTAAAAGCAGGAAGTAAGGTGAAGACCAAGGGACAATGAGTGCACGGTTCTTTAGCACTGTCACCAAGTCTCCTTAGGAGGAAGATCTTGGTTCAGTTCCAGACTCAGTATCTACTTTATCCAGTTAGTTTCCAATCTGGAAAATAGATCCAAGATTTGAGTACATAATCTGGATGCTCAGTCTTGCTCTCTGGGGCTAAAGGATCATCCTTGCCCTATTTCTGACTCAGCAAATCTTTAGAAGTATTATAAACGAGAAGCAAAAACAATCAGTATATAGCTTGCTCTGTAAGGTGTATCTGCATTTACGGATTTGACCCTCCAAAGGGCACAATGCAGAGGAACACTCTCTGCACTGTATGGACTATGCTGAGAGATACAAAGGCAGCAGAAATTAGGAACTTTTAACTTCTGCAGAAGCTAAATGTGGAAAGCAAAATGGCCTAGCAGAGCTTAAAGACTCTGCTGCCGAAAAGAGGCTTTTACAGTCAGAATTTTGTACTTGACCACCTATCATAGGCGCCAAAGTGAATTTATAAAGATTTGGTGGATAATAAATCTAAGCTTCTATGGCATCAGAAAAATATTGGTGAACTTGCACCAGCACAAACTCACCTTCAAAATTAGTAGCATTACAGTGAAATCAGTAATTTCTTTTAACATATTTAACCTTTAAGGAGACAATATGAGCTGTGTAAACCCACTGAAGAGCTATGTATGTCCAGGATAACCACTGACTAATTTTGCAGATGGACCCTCAACAATGAAAATATTAAAGAAACTAACTTAATCTCATTAGAAAGCTTGAACTACATGCATGACCTTTGGAGATTCAGGGGTCTAAGCTGCACCAAGGGAAATATAGTTTGCACATTAAGAAATTTTTTTTTTTTTGTGGAAAGAGTAATAAAGTACTGGAATTGTCTGCCCAGGGAGGTGGTGGAGTCACCATCCCCAGATGTGCTTAGAAAAAGACTGGATGTGCCACTCGGTGCCATGGTCATTAGAGCATGGGCTGGACTCAACGATCTTAAATGTCTCTTCCAACCCAGCCATTCTGTGTGTTTAGAGACACACAAAAGCTGTGACTGGTGAAAAGTCCTATTTTTAAGGGCTATAGCTATAAAGGAGGAATAATCCACATACAGGGAGAAAAGCTGACATCTGGAGATGGAAGAGTAAAAAGTAACTGAAAGTGGAGAAGAATGCAGAAACATCAGATGAAAGAAAGAGACTAGTAAAAGAGAAATACAGGTAAAAGTAGAAGAAAACTGGAACAGATGGCTGGAATGCTTTATCAGAGGTTGGCAAGAAAACATTTTGGCCCTAATTCATCCTTTTCACCTTGTTCCTACAAAGTTAGAGTTGGAAAGAAGTCCTCAGACACACAAGCTAATGACTTAACTTCAGCAGAAACAGTAATATTCTCAGAAGAATCACAGAAGAGAGTGAAAATGGGGAACAAGGATCTCCTGCCTGACTTCAGGCTATGCCTTCCAAGTGTACACTTCAGAAACTTTTAACACACCCTTTCCTCTTAACTGCTTCTGGTTAGAGTAGGTATCACAAAACCATCATGAGATGGTGAGAAGCCTCCTAATGACACTTACTCATTGTTGGCAGAGTGACTCTGTCTTGAATTTGAAATTCTGAAAAACATTAAGTGAATATTTCTTACAGACAGTAGACTCATAGAATTACCTCCCGATCTCACAGTTTGTTCTTTGTGCTTTACTCAGTAGGTGAATACGTTTGTCAGTACAGCTGCCTTCTGTATGAACCCTAATTTTGCTTCTTCGACTTGGTAAGTGCTCGACTGATCTGTACACATGAAAGCAGAATTTCTACCATGCAGCTACATGAAGGTCAGCATTAAAATAATACCTATACCTGTTAGTAGGGTTGTGACGTACACTGCTTTCATATTGCCTATTTCTCTTTAGATGGTCAGAGCATCTCTGTCAATCACAGTTTATTCTACAAGTGTCCCATGGCTCTCCTACCAAGTCCTACTCCGTCTGCAAACTTAAGAGACTCGAAGATATTATATAGGAGTGTGATGAAAAAGCTAAATCACCAATAGTATTTCTAATCTGCATCTACATTGTCCTGAGAGAACACAGCTGGGAAAATTGCTCTGGGCAAAATTTGTTGCGTATACTATCTTTGCCTCTGGGCCATTCCTGAAAACACTACTTCCCCAGCATCCCTAAGCCTGACAAGGAGCAGTCTTCAACATGCTTGCCACAGACAGCAGCTCCATAGATACACCCCAGAGTGATGCCCAAGAACATCTCTGTTTCTACCACAGTCCTGTATTCCTGGCCTGTCTACAGCTGGCTTCTTGCAAACTGAACACAGCTTCCAGAGGAGGATATTCAGATAGACTTCCTAGGGACTCAAATGTCTCACAAGGAGAAAGCTGAAAGCTGGGCAAGGGCAAGAGTAACTCTGACTTCCTATGATCTCCTCCTTCCAAGATGATTACTGTGGGCCAAAAAAATCAAGTCAGCAGCATCCATTTGATGATCTTCACATCACAATTGCTACAAAACACAGACCGTATCATATCACACCATTTCTACAAAGAACACAGCAACCATTTTTTAGTGAACAGATACATAGAAAAATTCTGTGTGCCATTTGTAGCTACAGCACCCAATCTAACCCCATTCCTGACCTTCTTCTCCACCCTGCTATCTCTCCTCTTTTCCTCCATCTTTTCTGAATAAGCAAATTCACAAGACTTCATGGGTTTGACCATTACATCAGCCTGTCCTAGCCTAGTATATATTAAGTTCATCATAATTTGGCCTGCCATCACAGAAGAAAAAAGATGTCTATCCTTTCCTCCTGTCTGTGTGTAAACAGAGGAAAGACAGTATTTGGCATTCCAGACAAGGATCTTCCTAAGATAAAACCAACACAACCTTTAAAAATAGTTCCCTAGTACAACTTGTCTGATGATGAGCTAGACAATAAACATGCACGCTGGGAACACTGCAATAACTCTTAAGTAATTAGAAGAGTTAGCACGTAATGCTTTTCTGGCAAGGAATCATCCTGGTGGTTTTTTCACCTGCCCAGTGTTTTTTTCATCCAGACTCAGCGTCTGGAAAAGAAACCATTATTCTTAAACTGAACCGAGATACATATTTCTTTCATGACAATGGGGTTTTTTTAGTATTAACTGTTGTAGACACAGAGGTACAATTAATTTAACAGTCTTCTCACAGATGACCACAGTGGATGATGTTTATTTTGCTACTGTCCATTTTCTGATACTGTCCATTTCTCACCTTATGGTCTTGGTGGCTTCAGCCTCACTTCTCAAGTGCTGAATATCATAGCACTACACAATGTGCTATGAACATATCCCTTCTCCAATACTTTGAGCACCTTTTAGAAAAAATCCCAAAACAGCAAAACCAAAACAGACATTTAAGGAAAAGCAGTTTTTTGTTTAGCTTTTCTTTTTTTGAGGATGAGAGGAGTTGTAGTGAGTCTTTACCTACAGCCTGAACAAGAAGAAAATAAGTACTTGAACCTTGTCAATAATAAGCTTTATTGGCCTTTGCTGAGTGTTAAGTGAATATATTATACTAAAATCCCTCTCTCCTGATTTAATGTCCTGGTAATTTGTCTTAATTCCCCATACTGCTCTATGACAAACCCCTTTGGTAGTACTGAGGTTTGCTGCCATCCAAAGGGTTTTATGAAGTCCATGTGGTGGGGCCAAGAAGACAATGGAGGAACCTCCTAATGGATGGACAATGGCATTGAATGAGGCAGCAAAGACACAATATGGAGTGGATCATGGGGGTTTGTATGGAGCACCAGCTTTGGGTAGCATTTTGATGATCTTGGCAGAGATGATTGGAAAGATCATGAATTAAGTACCCAGCCTGATGGTGCCCCAGAGACCACCTCTGGCCACTAGAAAGAGTGAAAGGTAACAAACCTCAGGAATTCTTCAGGAGAACTAGAACTATTTCAACATTACTTAAAAATGGACACACAGCATCCATCTCCTTCTCTGCTGAGTGGAAGAACATTCTTTGCATTTGGAGAGAACTTGGTGAAAAAGCAAGCCCTTGGACACTTTTATAATAAACCAAAATACTCTACAGAAAATCTCTACAGTAACACTGGCAAATTAAGGGAAACTACAGAATTGCATTCTGGCAACAGAGATCAGAATACGAATTGTAATAAATTTTACTGCAGTGCTGTGCAAATCCTTGCAAAATGTACTGCTCACTCTCTGTGATCTTACTGCTTCTGTCTTCAGTAATGTTTCTCCACAGAAAGAGTAAATAATAGGTTAGGGCTATCCATTATCAGAATTTGGATGAAAACATTAGTGCAGTGTAATTCTGACAAGCAGAATTCTCTTTCACCTTTGGTAGAAAAATGTATGTTAAGAGTGTTGACAAATAGAACAAGAGACATATTTCTAAACATGAAGTAAATGGCTAAATTCTGCCTTATCTGCCCACAAACATGATGTGCAATAGTGAAGTATTTACATTTTGATAGTGCTAAATAGCTGCATGTTGACAAAAGTGCTCCTTCAACCTCTGCTTCAGATTGTGTAACTAATTTAACTTGGTTAAGCTAGCACAAATAACCCAGACTTTTATCAAAAGACACCATACCAAAACCTGCTATTGTCACTTCTGTTTTTCCAGCCATGACACAGCACATGTATTTTTAATTCAATTTCCTTTTCATAGATTTTGAGTTCCCAGCTACCCCCAAACACAAAAAAGTAGACTTAAAAAAATTATTTTAGAATGGCAAGGTAATATTTTAATCCCAAGGCTTCTTAATTATTATCAGTTTTTGCTTGAGATGTAATACTTCCAACCAGATCCCAAAATGTTTTTGAAAATGTCTAATATGCTTCCTCCTTTGGCAGAAGATGGCATTGGCACAGCATCTTTGACAGATTCCCAATCATACTGTAGATTAGGATGGGATTTTCTGTTGGTTCATGCTCAGTTGTTTTCCTCCTCAAACCACCACAGAGGGGATAAAATCTATTTTGAAAATGAAGGAAAAAACCAATCAATGCAAACACTAGCTTCCCCTGCGAGCTGATACATACAAGAGAAAACAGAAACAGCTCAATTATTTGTTTAAATATTTTTCTAAGATACCCAGAGTCAATTTACTACAGAAAACCCTAAGGAACCAAGCTGTTGCACAGTTCAGCTCTTGAAGCCTTTCCTTTTACTAATGGAGCTGACCAGCCAAAGAAACCAGCTGTATGTCCACATCTTTAATTGAAATCTGCTGCTGAGGGGAATTGCTCTGTGCTTTCAGCTGGTTCAAATGGGGCTGCCTAGCAACTCCAGAAACAAGTTTCTGGGGGGATGACACAACCCATGACCACCTTTGTGGGCACAAGTCTGTTGAAGCAGTATATTTACTAGTGAGACCTCTTCAGACAAGGAACAAAAAGCAAGTAAAAATCAGATGATAAATAAAGTATAAATATGACTTTATTAGTAATACACATTTTTAAATGCCTGTTTTTGGGCTGACTCAAATCAGCTTTTCATATGTTGTTGACAAACCTATGTTTTATTTATCAAATACACTTTTGACAGAAATGTTAATGTAAGATATGAACCTGCAGTACAACTGGATCGGCCATAAAAATACCAATAAAACCTCAAGTTAAATCAACTAATGAGAGATTTAATTAATCTAATTTTAACCAAAAATTAATCACTGCATCTGTCTGTAACTCTGAACATCAAAGCAGTATTTCTATGTTGATAGCTGAATGCTAAAATACTCCAAAGCAAACTTCCCCCACATCTGAATTTTTCATATTCTACTTCTGAAGTAGCCACAATGCACATTTGTAGAGTAGTAAAATTGAGACCTGATGTCAATACTCAGGGCACAAAGGGTCGTGCTGGCTAAGCTTCATGGGGGCACATGAACACACAATACAACTTCATTCATGATGAAAACATACTTGCAAACTACAGGAAAAAATTTATGCAAAGACATCATGATAGCCCTAAATCCAGAGCGCCAAATATGAACTCCACAAAATTATGTGCTAAATGAAGGCAAAACCATTCTGAACTCTCAAACACAGAGAAGTTGCTTAAATAAAGGAGTAAGAAAAGTCATACTCTGAAGTTTTGAGACTCCTGAGAATGAAATTTTGTAGCGTTCAAAGAATCCGATTCAGTATATGCTTCTAACAGTATGACCTAATAAAAAAATCATATTTTCAGAAGCAAAATTATTCTGATACTTATCTTTAATGGTTTTCTACTTGTCATTTAAGAATAATAAAGGCACTGCTCCCCTACAATACACATATCACCTCCTCATTATCACAACTCGATAATGAAACAATATACATCTCTAAAGTTCAGCCCTCCTTTAGCAGAAAATCCAAATCAAAAGCATTTATTTTAAAGGATTTACAGAAGCAACTACAATACCAATATTTGCGGTGCAAACTTGCATCTTTGTTCTACTCTCTCTTGCCCACTCTCTTTTCAAATTTGCTATAAAAGCTAAATTAGGTCTCAGGGGCACTGCACTACTAAACAAAGATCTCTGCTAGCCCACTGTGATGGAAGTAAATGTACTCAGGAGGGAGATGTACTGAGAGGCTGAAGTGTCTTCCCCAAATTCTCTCACTTTTGCACATAACTCTTTACCCCACTTCACAATATCACTCTCACCGAGTCATACACTTGCCCCTCTTGTTTCTAGTCTTATCTCTTTCTCAGATATGTAGCCACATGAATGTACTGAACTGGAGTAAATGTTTTTTTTTGTAGACCTTGCTAAGCTATTTAAACATTTACATGATTCTTTTTGTATATGTATTGAAAAGAACTCTTTCCTAATACTTTCTCAGAACTGAGACAGCTATTTGAAGAGTCCACAGCCCAATCTCAGCCCTGTTATGATTTAGTAATGACTCAGTTCTGCTCTCCCTGTGCTTTCCTGACTGCTAGTGTTAGTAAGAACAAAGTCCTAATACTTCCTCAACTTCAGCGTCACTACCACATGATCTTAAATTGCAGACATGCTTGTAATACACCTCACTGTAAAGGATCACAGCTTTCACTGGGTGGGAAAAGAAAAACAAAACAAAACCCAACCAAAACCTGAACTGTAAAGTCTATTTCCTCCTCAGTTATGAAAACAAACAATTAAAAATCTTAGAATATCAAAAAAACCGCAAAACCAAAAAGTCAAGACTGTTCCATTGAGCTGACAAGTCTATTACACACCCTCATATATGTCACTTGAACTTTGGCATTAAAAGATTTTAATAAACACAGACTAGTGGATACCACTTCTATTGGACACTAAGAAAAGCTTGTTCATGCATATTTAAAAGAAGAAATAAAAGTAAAGTAACTTTTCATCTGACAGAAAAATAAAAACTGCTTCAGAATGACCGATTTAATCCTGGGCTCCACATAATACTAAAGAACAACTTCATTTTTCAGCTCAGTTTTCTCTCTCTGAAACATTAGAAGTTTGTGATATATCTAATTATGTTTAAATACTTTTGACAGAAAAGTACTGGTAAACTAAAGATATCCTAAGATCACTTATGAGACATATGGAACAGAACAGAGACTCTCATGTTTCTGTATTAGTTTGTAAAGCTTTTTGTAACACACAGGATTCTCTTTACTTTTTGCAAAATTCTAATGCTCCTGTCATTCCTGCTGTTCCCTTTTTGTCCAGTTAGTTCTTCAGAATTTTCCTAAAATTCGTAGATTTTGTAAGAGCAGAGTCAAATTCAGCATCTAACCACAAGAAGTAAACTGAGATATTTTACGTATTTGTTACATAATACTATGCTTTATTTACAAATCTTACTTCAGAAGCAAACCTCTTCTACCAAGTACAGCCATTTAAAATTAATGGTAGACACAGAGACTGTATACAGATTACACATGAAGGTTCAACACCAGGTCAGTAGTGACTGAGCAAAATAAAAATGCCATGGCACTTGGTGGCCTGCATGAAGTAAGCTGGTGGTGTCAATCCAGTCCTCAATGGACTTTGTTCATTAGGAAGGAAAAACAAACCCCACCACACAGCACTAATTGGCACCCCTGTTGTCACTGTCAGCGGCTGGGCCAAGGCTGTAACAGCCTCAGGAAAAGGGTCCTTCGAGGTCACTCTTGAGGCACAATAGGGAAGCGGCATGGGAGAGAGAGAGCTCCAGTGCCATGGGCAGTTCAGCTCCCTGACTCCCACCAGGTCTGCCCCAAACAAGATCAGCCTGACAAGGACTTTGTACACCAGTCACCCCACCCATGCAAATATCTGCATGTCACAAACCCCTTCAGGAACAGATCCTAAACCTCTGCAGGATACAGAACAGGTATCAATCTGGCACCTTTTTAAATTAAAGAATATTGCATGTGTGCAGGCAGTTAAGAGCAAAATGCGTAGGAAAGTTCCAATTTAACTGACTGACAAAATTTCATTGTAAAAAAGGCTTCTGCTTATTTTCCTTAATGTACAAGATGCTGACCACATCTGCAACAGAAGGGGAACTATCATCCACCACATAGGTGGAAACCGTCATGCGGAACAAAGCAAATTAAACAACCTAACTCAGCATGTTTTCTTGGTTTTCTTGTATATGAATAGCTGCTAAATTACACTACAGAAAGCATTAGTGAGTGTCTGTAGCTATGGATTACTCTGGTATGGAGACTCCTCTTCAATCTGCCTTTCTAATGACTCTAATGAATGGTGTGGAAGGATCATGTTCCCAGATCACCTGTAACACCTCAACAGCCCAACACCTCTCATTCCATTGAGTCTGCCAGTATGCCTGTTACAGAAGCAGGTCACAAAATTAACAACCACAAAGACCAGAAGAATATGAAATGTACTGAGAAGCAACCAATAATCAGAGAGCAGTGGAGATGGCAATTTCAATGAATGCAACACAAAAAATCTAAAAGGTTAACTGCAATAAAACCCCAACCCAATAAACATACATCGTAACAATTGGTTAGCTCTAAGAGAAAAAATCTGATATACAAACAGGAACATGGCGTTTTATTTTCACTTTTCAATCTTCATTATAAACCACAAAAATACATAGCTATTAAAGGAAATTTTGTATACTTGGATGTGCATACATTTCTTACTGTAAATGTTTTGTTGAATTCACATAATGGGAAAATGTGTTGAATTCACATGTTCGACACATAAATGTAATAAACTACTACCTATACCCTCACAAAATAAGAAACATTTCTATACACACATCTAAAATCCAAAGCCTTTTCAGTTAACTTCCTGAGCAGCATGTAAAATATTAATTGTTTAGTGCTCCTTAAAATATCAACAATCAGGCTCTAAGCACACACAAAAAATAGCCTTAATCCTTAAGTGAAATGTAACTCCTAAACAATTCATATTATTCCTGACAGTAAACTAAGAATTCATCCTTTGCCTTGATACCACAGTGTAACATATATAAAAAATGCTATTTTGGACATCATGAAAAATCACAATATGCATTTAATAGCATTTGTTTCCTGGAATTATTTTACACTGCTGCTCATTTGTGCCCAAAAGATAATGCAGGTTACGACTGGCTCAAAATCAGATGCATTCCTAAACATTTCAGTAATAGCACAAAGACTCTGAGACATATACCCTTCTCTAGCTCAACTCATCCTGTGAAAGGGTGAAATAGATGTTAACGGATGACAGCTTGGCGCTCTGCCTGTTTTATGCTTCGGACTTAGAGAAAATTCCAGGAGGGATGTGGGAAATCAAGAGATTTCATATAAATATACCTCTTACACTTTCAGTGTAGTTCTCTGAAAACAGATTTTTTTCTTTTTGGTCATGGAGAGTTCTGCAATTGTTTAGTTCTGTAATAAGCTCTGTGGGGCTGCTATAGAAAGGAAAGTTAGTCAAGGGTATACACTTGAAAATCACCCTGGTCTTGGAGAAATAAAGTGCAATGTAAGCATTTTCCATTTCTCTTTTTCTTCTGAGCATGGGGAGAAGATCTAAAGATGTTTTTATTGTCTTACGAAAAAATATTATGCTGCAATCAAGATAGGACACTATTCCTTTATTGCCATGTATTTCCACCATCTCCAAAAGCTAAAATCTACGTAACAATTCAGTGGTTTTTTAAAAAATAACAACAAAAAACCAACCACCCAAAACACCACGAAACAATCAAGAACGCAAACCAAACAACCCCCCCCCCAAAAAAATAACAACAACAAAAAAAGAAACCCAACCAAAAAAAACGCCAACACCTCACCCCAAAACCCCCACACAAACAAACAAACAAACTCAACAAACAAATGGAAAGATACTGGCATGCTCTTTTACCAGACAGGGGAAAGAGCAGGTGCTGGCAAGCAAGAAGCAACAGGGAAGCAGAGATTCAACTCTCAAGCACCTCATCTATTTCCAAGGCTACAAGCATAAAAATGTCATAGAGGTACCTCATGGAGATTTAACCCATGATCTAACCAAGATCAAGCCAAGATCTAACAAACTGCTTATTTCTCTGTAGCAGCATATCCCAAGCAAAACAAACAAAATGATACAAAAGGTTGGAAAGAACAAAATAATTCTCTGTAACACACAGAGATGTATGATGTATAGTTTAAGGAACAAATTATACATTTTGTAATGAGTGAATGAATTTCAGTTTCATGTACTTTTTTGGGCGTACAGCTTTTCAAAAGTGACTGGAAAAAATTCAGAGAAAGAAAGAGGAGCAGAAAAAATAATAGAAAGATAGAGGAAAAAAAATCCAACCAAATCTAATTTGATTAGATCCGGAGTTTAAAAACATCAGGTTTAGACATATTTTGCAAATGACATTTCAATTTCACGAGTAAGTAACCTGGCTGAAGTGCAGTGAATGCCAAGCTTGTACAGACAGCTTACATAACTGTATATGTGATGCCCCAACTTGCAGCATTCCTGAGTACCAGAGCTCTGGATATACACAGTGAAATTAATGGAAGCGGATGTCTAATGTTAGCATTTCGCTAACTACCAAAAAGTCTTATTACAACAAATTTACATGCAACACCAAGTAATAGAAAGCAGCACAATGAATACATTTACACAGTACATTTGGGGTTTTTCTTTAGTTTTCTTCTCTTTTTCTGTTACTTACACTTCTCTCTTTCTTTCTCATTTCTAACAGCAGGCCCGCTGTAGTTAACTCCACCTGCAATGAGTGGAAATTGAGAAGTCCAGCACTTTGTAGTACAGGACTGTTCACATCAAAACCTCTTCCACCTTCTAACTCTTCTGTTTTATATTGTTCCTTTCCTCTACATTTCCACCTACTTCTTGAACATAACTCTATTTCAAAACAGCACCCTTTCTATTCAGTTTGTTGTTTATACGAATTCATCATCCTTTTTTTCCTCCCCATTTTCTCTTGCTCCTGATTGAATTCCCTCTTGAAAGCATACATTTCTCTTAGTCAGTTTTATGATGCAGCTGGTACAATCTTTTTCTCCTCAATTCTGCTGAAGCCTGAAAATAGCTTGCTGCAAAAGGTCTTATTTAGTGTTCTGTTTTCATGGCACTTCCTCTAGAGTTTTTAGGAATGCTGATTTAGAACACATCTTGGCCAATCCTATTTTTAAAAATAAATATTGGAATTTTAGCAAACACAAATCAATGACAAATGAAGAAAGTGAATTTTGCATAGGTACCTAAATTAGGATGGCACAAGTTCTCTCCCCTCGTATCCACTGAACTCCGAACCGATTAGCTCTCCCATTTTCTAAAAATCAGTGGGCTGTAAACAACCAATGAGAACATATTGTACCATGATTTTTACATAAGACGTTCCAGCAAAGTCTACAGGGAATTCTATTTCAAAGATACACAGTTCTGCGGATAGATTTCACTCAGTTGATGTAATTTACTCTAATTTACTGTAAACTATACAATTACTTAAAATACTATCACATATAAACAGTTTCTAAAAAAAAAATCTTTGCGTGTTTATCATTACTTCTGTAAATGTTAGAGTGGATATTGCATGCAATACCTTTCTTTCTGTTCTTTTAATAATATAGTAGTTATTAATTAAATTATGCTTAAATTATGGAGATTACTAGATACTTTTGAAGTTTTATCTTTAATACTGTAACAGCTGCTACAGCACTGGTAATGCCTTTTTCTCAACCAGGTCTGAATAAGGAATTTATTTTCATAAGCACATAGAATTGCTTTACAAATTGTAGTGGAACATGATGTTGACATTCTTCAAGCCATGGAATAATTTGTAGTTTAAATTACTCTCAGTGGATGTTAATCAACCATATTTTGCCTCCACTGATATCGTTGTTTTAATCTTCCTTCTTATCCCAAGTACTCATGTGAGAGATTAACATAAACTGAATTTTCAAAAATTTGCTATGGCTACGAGGAAACTAGTATTCTAAATAAAATACATAGATTTTTTAATGAGAAAATTCTGTGAAAGTGTTGCTAATTCTTTAATTTTTTCAATGCCATATTAAAATTCTAAGTGCTAATGGCCCAGTATTCTTGTAGGTATATCTAAAAAAAGATTTTTCCTGCAATACTGCATACATACTACCTATAGAATAATATTTATTATAGGTTTCCGTACATTAAACAAAACAGATAAGCTGGTATTTCTTGTATCACCTTTCCATTTCCACATGTATTTCTATAGAGAGAGGGGTTTGTGTCATTAAAAGGAGAAGTCTGGCTTGCTGACAGACGACCAGTACTTGTACAGCTTATATAATACCCTGAAAGAAAATAATAACAGGTTTAATACGACTTCCTAAACTAACTAAATTAATTTCTCCTTGGCCACCAGTGGAACTCTTTCCAAAAGAAAAGTTTATTTTCTTCACGAAGATGATATGAACGTGTGGCATTGTGCCTTATTAATACATGTCTTCTCTAATGCCATTACTGCTCTGTGCCACTAGACTGTGCTGCATTTGTTTATATTTGTGCTGCCACTGCATTTGAGTATCTGGCCTCAATTCTTGTACATGGTCTCTCCTTTCAGTTCATTCCAATTAATTACCAAATACAGTTCATTGTACAAATATTGTACAAAATCCCCCAAGCAATGTGCACTGAAGTAAGCAATGCTTTTCATAGCCAGCTGATGCTTCATTCTTCTTCCAGACAGACAAACACAAAAAGAAACAACAGAGCACCTGTTTCACTACTCAGCCAGGACCTAATATTTATTTTCATTTTTCCACCTTGTTTAGAAAAGCAAAATCAGTGCTTCACTGCTGACACACATAAATGATCAAGGAAAAATGTGCTAGCAGGGAAGTCTTAGGATTTCCAAAATGCACTTCTGTGGCAGGCTCTCAAATCAAAAAGCTGACTGGCAGAAATTTACCCTCACCTAGTAAAACTAGATGTATTTTCCAAGACAGAAAGAGAAGACAACACACATCAATGTCTCTAAACATCACTTAATGAAAATAAGGCCCTTAATTGTAAAACTCAGTTTTATACAGTTCACATATAGCAAAATCCCTAAACTGTCCTTCTCCAAAAGATCCTTATTTCCAACAAATCTTCTAGAAAATTATTTGCTAAACAGTTTTCAGTCTTCTAGCTAACAGATACATACCACCAACTTGTCGACTGAGTCTACAGCTCCCAAATATCTCTGAAACAAGTGTACACTTTCAATGTGTAATGCACACTAAATAATCTAACCTCTGAAAACTATTCAAGTGCATAAAGCCTATCACTCTTTACCCCTCCTGTTGTAGTGGGAATAATAATTTAAGACTTGCTTATTTATAAGCAGCTTTGTCTTTACTTTTTACATTTGAAGTTTATTTTAGGAGAACCATAATTTCACCTGAGACCAACAAAATATAACATGCTACCCACTTGACAGCTCATTATTTCGACAGTAGACCAAACTGCAATTTAATTTTTATACCTTCTTTTGATCTAACTGGTTTTCCCTCATGAATGTCTTCATTCGGAAAAAACAAACAAACAAACAAAAAAAAACCCCCAGAAAACAAAGAGAAGAACAAAAATGGAAAACACCAACAACTTGTAACAAAAATGATGAAACAAATGAAACTTGTAACAAATGGATTGCTTGTAAGAGTAAAGACATTTTTCCTCTAAAGCATTGCTTCAGAGCGGGGGGAAAAATTAAATGTAATGGGAATATATGTGTTGTTTAGAAGTGTTACTCTGAAGGATAATCTCACTTATGAATACTGTGGATTAATGAAGCAGAAATATGACTCTTAAAAAGAGTAATTTTGTTATGGAAGGAGTTTGCTTGTTCAAGAAGCCTAAGTGACCATGGGTAACAAAAACAAATCAGTTAAATGCAAAATCACCTCAGGAACATCTGTAAGTAGACAAACTGCTTCATAGACTGACTTTGTAATAATCATCAAAATTGCCTTAAAATTATATTGCTTTATAGCCATATTAAAATATTGCCCTATCTAGCATATTCATGCATGAACACATTGTAAACGTATGTCTCTCCTAATCTTTACTTAAAGATTGATTTGGCCACTATTTACTAGCAACAACACAGCAATGAGCATAAACATAACAATCAAACAAAGTAGTATACTGGTAACTGGCAGAATAACAATGTTTTTGAATACTTTTTATGTGTCAGCCTCAGCAGAGAAAACATGTAGCATATTTACAAACATTTCTTTGCAGTAAATATTTATACAGCAAACAGCTGTATTTAAACGTTGAAGAATAGCAGACAGTGAGGAGTGGAAGGTGATTTTACTGACATTTCAGAGCAAGAAGACTTTTTTTAATTTGGCATGCTTCTTATGATGTTGATTCCCTGTGGCCTTTATAATCATTCATGCTGCTTACAATCTCAAATCATTGGGTTTCCAAGGGACACAGAACAAGCAGTCTTAAATTCAGCATGCCTTATTTCTGTGAATAGTTCCATAAAATCTAACTGAACTACTCACATATACAAGGCCCACAACAATTCTTTATAAATGAGTTTGTCTGTCAAGCAAACATAATTACTTAATGTTTACTCTTTAATAAGTATGTGGTTTTAAATGGCCATGATCCAGATAAAATTTTAAAAAATTATTGCATTTTTGTGCATCAGTAAAGGCATAGATGCTCCATAAAAAACTGTGTACATGCATTTTAATTGGCAATTCATCAAAACAGTTCACAATTAACAGCAAAGTAACAACATTTATGTCAAGCTAAATTAGCGTATATACTTGTAGCAGAGGCAGAAACAGCTGTTATTCTGTTTGCATAAACTTCCAGCAGAATGTGTCTGGCAAAGTTAAGCACGAACATTTCTGCTTCATAAAAAATAGTTCCAAGACTGCAAAAATGCGGAGGGCCAAGCGTCTCATTAACAGGACCACTCAAGTGAGTAAGCATTGTTCACTCAAACAGGACCAGGACATCACAGCTGTACTGTATTCTCAATTCTGTGCATAAATTAGAGTTTTTAACGTGCTCATGAAACCAATATTAGAAACAAACAGGGAAATGGCACAATCCAAAAGGCACCTTCTGTCTGCCACCCCCAGTGACACTGTGTGATGTTTTATTCTCCAAGCTGCACTGCAGACTTTGCCAGACTGCATACAGAATCGGAAGAAAAAACAACATTGAACTTTTTTAAACACGGAGCACAAAGAACAACATTTTGACATCTACAGCTAGTCTATGAAAGTCATTATGGAAAGCCCCAACTGTGCTAAATGTACAAAGCTGTTAAAATTACTGTTTAAAGAAACTGATTTTAAATTCAAATATATCAGTTTTTTAAAATTTACACTTTGATTTAAGTTGATATAACAGGTTTATTACTAAGCTCAACAGCAAGTGATCTAAGACAGCATCTTAGAACTGTAAAACAATGTACAACCACTAACACACTACTGTTATCTCAGGCTCAGAGATCTTTCTTATCTTTTTCAATTATTTCAGTTTTGAAACTGGAACAGCTAATATATTTAGCACAATTTACCATAAATGTAACACCAGTAATTTCACCAGTGTAACACCTCATTAAAAGCAAAATTGACAGGGTCATGGGTTGAAAGGGCAGGGTATGGACTACAAAACAGCTAGTTAACATAAGCCATTATACTGCTGCACTGATAAAGCTCATTTCTATTCACCAGATGATTAGTTCAATCAATATTTACTCCTGTGTGCATCTTCAGCTACAGAGCATACATTCTTCAGTTTCACAGCGCAGACCTTAATTTCTGGAAATTCACTGCACCGCTTGTGAGGTAGGAATTTCTTGGATAACCTGGGAATCCTTCACCACTTTGAACTGTTTTCCTGTATCAGGTAACCAGTGTGCACACTATGGCAGACCCTGGGTCCTGGAACTGTTTAATAAAACTCAGTACTGCTGAATGTATACCTTACCCATGCATTTCTGAGGAGGCAAACGTCTCTATGATATACAGCAACACCTTCCATAGCACCCTAAAGAATTTCCACAAATTATCACAAGTACATTTTAAACAGGAATTATGACTTCCAGAATTCTTGTCTACTAAGAACATTTTTTTTTCCTGATAGATTTACTCCTCAAAAGCCAAAAATAGTTTTAAACCATAAAACACAATTTAAATGGCCTCTACTACTGTACTGTCAAATTAGAAAAATCATACCAACTTACTGCTTTTCACTGGATTTGTAAAGACCAACAGTGGAAATCACATAGCTTCCATACCACAAAAGAGAAATTATTCCCAGCCAATGCACACATATTTTGTAGCATTTTTGTAGTTTTTAAATTAACTCTCACCAGACTTCCATCTATGAAAAACAAATGTAACTTAATTATATGATGAAAAAAAATTTATATACTATCTATATGATATTAAATCATATAGTTATCTATTGATGAACTTTCATAATGTACTCTCCTTTGATCCCCAATACTGTAGCATATTACAATTAAAGATAAATGGAAGATACTGTATGGAATGTAAGTACGATCCAATGCAAAGTAAAAGCATTGCTGAAGTACAAATGGGCACTCATGCTTTCCCTTTTACTTTTGCTCGTTCTAGAGAGGTGTCACTGTTTATTGACTATACACGTCTGTGCTTTTTATTATGTGACACAGTTTATTACTGACTTACGATTTCCAAAGCATTTACTGAAACTTATTAAATTTCACCTACAAACACCTAACACCAGAAACTTGTGCTTTATCACAAGGAGTCCCAATGAAGTCAAATAATGTTATTCAGTCAAGGAGTCGCTATATGCACTACACCGTGAGGACAAATTTGTTTTACAATGGTGAGGTAAGGTCCCAAGTCCTTTTTTTAAATACTCAATGCAATTGATGTATTTTAAAATATTAATGTTACATATTACAAATAGAGATGTATTTATTTTTCCTGGAATAAATTGCAAAATAATTTTTCTTTGAAGTTAATGAGTCTATAAAGATTCTCTGCACTCATCTACTCAATTAAGGAGAACTTCTAAGCAAGCCAGTCTCTTTGTATATGCTACTTAATAAGCTCGCTTAGAAATACTGCAGAATATGTTTGATCATTTTTCTAATTTCTTACAAATATTTCAATCATGCTAAGAAAATGGAATAACTACATAACATCATGCATTTTTGCTTGTCCTGACACAAACAAGAAAAAACTACACAGAAAACTCACTTAAATAACTTGGCTTCTGGGGTTTGTGGTGCTCCTTTTCTTCTTTAAAACATAACAGAAAAAGCTTTTAGTAAGATTTTCAACTAAAAGTTTAAATATTACTTTTGTAGTAAGTGCAGTATTAGGGTACTCATATCACTTTCACAACTCAAATAGTTATAATCACAAAATTGACTTTTGTATGTGTATGAGTAGCATGTTCCCAGAGTAAAAGTAGATATTTTGACACTTTTTTTTTGCCACAGTCAGCCTTCCACGTTCACGTAACAGCTGCATTATATGCAGAATTTACTAACTTCTAATAGCTTTAAACAAATCATTTTAGTAAGAAATAAACTTTCGGGAAAAATGTAAGTCTTCTTTTTCAGTTAAATAGCACAATCATTTTAGTGCTTTTTCTGTTCTCTTTTTCTAAAAAATACACTGAAGTACACATTCTGTGTTCTTAACTCCCTCACAGGATGTTGCCAGGAGTGGGACAGATGGAAGGAAGACTGTGATGAACACTCACTGTAAATTTCTTTTATACCTATGCTTGCCTCTATAAAATACTGGTATAAAAGTCATCAACTCCAAAAAATTCCATTTTCCATCCAGAGGGAAATATCTGGACCTACCATATCAACAAATGCTCAGTGTCCTATACATTATTCTGCTGTAAGTCAGTATATGGTTAATGGCATTGAAATCAAGGTTTGAAGTGCAGAATGTTATTTTGGATAGAAAATGACCAATGACTGTAACACTGTCACAACAGCTGAAAATGTTAGTTTGGCTTCCACAGGATGGGATGACTGACAGTGTAACTGTGCAGTGCTTTGGGATTCAGCAGGCAGTAACACAGGTTGGGTGTTTTCAGGCACTTTTTGGCCTCCATCTCCAAGTGAAGCAGTAACGAATCATAGCAGCCCCTGTACATCCCGGGCATGTTGTGCTAACTGCGCCAACCGCAGCTTGGAAGGATCGCAGCTCAGCTGGGAAAGTTTGGGGGAACAACTCACGTGCTCAAGACTGAGCACTTCCTCCCTCAAACCCACTGCAAATACAGCTGGAAACAACTACACCTTCACAAGAAGGCTTACAGCTCTCTAAAAGCACCACTTCACGGGAGCTCACGATCTGTGAATTGTGACACTCGTTTATTTCCACTATTTGGAAAGCCGTGAAGACACATGCTCAATTAACATGTAACGGTGATGTGAAGCACTGCTCTTGCCTTGACACACACCTGTTGTAAAACTTCACTTTACTAATTACTTGCACACGAGTTTCGAACAAGGATGAAAGCTGCCTGTTTGTTTTTCGCCTCCATCCCTCCCAGCCCTTTTTCCCCCACCTGTAAATTCCCTACTGAGTAAGCACAAATACAACGCAAATACTAATTTGCATTCTAGGGGCAGAGCTGCACCTCTTCCCAGTAGCTGACAGCACGGCTAAAGGGGTAGCAGAGATGGCTACGGAGCAGATCCCGCAAGAGATGTCTCCAGATGTGCAACAAGATCTGCCATCCTCTCCCTGCCCAGCACAGCTAGACAACCCTGGGCCTTGCTTAGAAGGAAAGCGTCTGAAGAGAGGGAGGACACTACTCTTCACCCTGGCACAGGCCACCCCAGGGCAGGGGAGGAGAGGCGTGGGAGCCATGGCTTGCGAGGATGAACTGCCCACAGAAAGAGGAGTGGGGGCTCCTGACCAGGGGTCACTGGATAGGCGCGTTTTGAAAAACAACCCCTGAAACAATGACCGGCTTTACTCAAATTGGAGGCACTCTGGTGCGCAGAAAAACAAAGAACGAAGAAACCCAAACAAAACCAAAACCATCAAAAACCCATACTCAAACAAACAGAAAACCTCCAACCCAAGCTGCAAAGCTGCAACGGGCCACTTTACAGAATTGAGTGTCTTCCCTCTGTTTCCTGTTGCTTTTAAGAAAAACAAACACCCTTTAGCAAGTTCTTGCCAGATGCCCCACAACCAGCACCCTAACAAAGAACGCTGGGGGAAAATAAGGTCTTTTTAAGTTGATCTGTGCAAACGTCATAGTCACAATTCCTTTAAGTTACACACGTGTGATTTGTTAGTGCTGTTAACACATGCTGTTGCGGGAGCTGACATCAAACAAGCTGAAATTCTAGCTAGAAGTTCTTTATAGTGCGTGTGTGCGTCCCGTCCTTAAATGGAAGATGAAAATATCCGCATGCAGTGTCGCTGTCAACCCCGAGCGCGTCCCATTCCCCATAAGCCCTTCTCCTCCGTTCCAATACCCTGGCAGAGACTACTTTTTGTCCCTTTTACCAAGCCATGGGTGAGGCACACAACCGGACTGCCAAACTGGGTGATAAAGGGCAATGTGGAAGATGAGGGGTGGAGGAGCTGTGTAAACCCCGCGGACGCCCGAGGCTGGCAGGGGTTGTTCTTGCCCCGGTGCCGCTGTTCGCCTGGGCCGGGGACGGGGCCCAGGAGAGTCTGGCCCTGGGAGACACGGAAACAACGCATTCCCATGTCCCCCGCAGCCCTCCCGGGGTTTTCACCCACCGGGGTGCCCGGCATGCCAGCACGTAGCCTCTCTCTATGGCCTCACCGGGCAAACAGTTCTCCGTGCCTGAGGGTGTCCCGTCGGTGACGATGCTCTGCTCTCCGGCGGGACCCCCACCCAGTGCGGCTGCAAGCGCTGGGGGAGTCTCTCCCCGCCCTCCCCGACAGGGCAGCACAGGCGCGGGGGCCCGAAGAGACCTGCGGGCACGGGGAGGGGGTTCCCGGGCAGCGCAACCCTTGCCGCCCAATTAGCAACCCATGGGGAACGGGGGCCTCCAGGCGACGGGCCGGTTGGGAAACAAAGTCCAGATAACTTTTGGGCAGAAAAGGGGAGCCCCTCTCCGTGCTGGCAGCGACCCGGGACCGAGCGGCAGCGGGTTCCGCCGTACGGGACACCTGCCGCGCCCCGCGGGCAGCCGCAGGTGGAGACCACGGCGGAGACACTGCCAACCCCCCGAGTCTCCCTTCTGCCGGCCCGCCACGGGCCAGGGCGGCACCGGGCTTCCCAG